>VMDR010004285.1:0-61811 GCA_007922815.1 Macrotus californicus
AAAAAAAATAAAAACTATGGTACATTTACACAATGGAATACTACACAGCAAAAAGAAAGAAGGAATTCCTACCTTTTGTGACAGCATGGATGGAACTGAAGAGTATTATGCTAAGTGAAATAAGCCAGGTGGTGAAAGGCAAATACCACATGATCTCATTTATAAGAGGAATTTAACGAACAAAATAAACTAAAGAACAAAACAGAACCAGAGACGTGGAAACATGGAACAGACCCATAGCTGCCAGAGGGGCGGTGGCAGGGCATGGGGGGGTTGGTTAATGGTGGAAATAAGGGGAAGGGATCAGTCAAAGAACATGCATGAATGACCCACGGACATGGACAAGAGTGTGGGGATAGACTGTGGGAACAGGGGGTGGGCTGGGCAGAGGAAGGCAAAGGGGGGAAAACTGGAACAACTACAATATAATAATAATAATAATAATAATAATAATAACAACAACAACAACAACAACTAAAATCTAGAATCATGACAACCAAATGCAATGCATAAATGTAGAGAAGATGCTGGTTAGAAAATAAATAGCAATAGGATAAATTCTTGGGAGCACTGGGAAATATGAAGTGAGCAGAAAAGAGCATTACAGAATTATTGATAATTTTCTTGTGTAAACATGGTATTAAATAAGATTGTTCTTATTCTTAAAGGGTGCATGCTAATGTGTTCAGGAATGAACTATCAGTCGAATGGCACATGTGCATAATGGACATATTCAGAGAAAGCAAATATGGTCAAATGTTAACAACTGTTGATTCTACACAGAGTATGGTATACTATTCTTAAACTTGTCGAAATGTCTGAAAATTCTCATAAAATTTTGGGGGAAAAATTACAAATGGACAATCTTCTTTTTGTTTTCTTTGTATTTTCTAATTTATATTGAAATGTGAATGAAGAATTTTAATTATTGCCTTAAAAAAGGAGAGATTATTATTCCTAATTTATACATGTGGAATCTAAAGCCCAAAAAAAAAAACAGAAACCTCACCCAAGATCACAAGTGAATGAGGTATGAAATCTAGAAAGGAGAACGAGATGTCCTAATTCTCAACCTTAATGCTCCTGTCACCAGAGGGTAGCCCACCTGGCCCGATCATGTCTGCCGTCTTAATGCCTGCACTTGTTCACAGAGAGACTGGGTGTTAGCCCGAAAGGGGGCCTTAGTGATGACCATCTAAGCCAGTGGCCCTCGATCCTGGCTACACATTAGAATCACCTGGAGAGCTTTTAAAATCGATCAATGCCTGGCTCTCATCCCAGATTTGTTAAATCAGAATCCATACTGATACAGTTCAGACATCTGCATTTTATAAATGCCCTTCAGTGATTCTCATGTAGTCAGAATTGAGAACCAACAATTTAGCCGTTAGGATGACAAATAAGTGTCATTTGAAATGCTAATGTCAATTCATTGAAAGTGGCAGGACAGTGCTCTCTTCGAAGGTCCAAGGTCCGTGAGGTCGAACTTGAGCTCAGGGTAGACTGTGCTGTTAGCCACAGGCAGCGTCTGCTGTGAGCAAAGGAGAGGTGGTTGACACGTGAGCTGTGTGCCAGCCAATCCTGACTCAGGAGGAAATCAAGACCAGAGCGCTTACATGATTTACTATGGTAACAAAACCAGTTAGTGGCAGAGCCAAGTCTAAACTCCAGCCTCCTGACATCTATCTAGGTCAGTCCTTTATTTGTTAACCTAACTGCATAGCTACCAAATCCTGGTGACCACCAGGAAGAGAGAAGATCAGCCTCATGATTAACCTGACTGTGCCACTCACCACATGGCAGCCGCTTCCTATCTATATCCAGCATCACTCTGCCAGTGTGCGGAGGATCCTGAACCAGGCGCAGCCGCATCAGCCAAGTGGGCAGCAGGCGCTTTCAGTAACCAAGTGCTCTGCTGCTGCCATTCAGGTTGGCCTTAAAGAGACAGAGAGAAAGGTAATGCTGGGCCTGGGGTTGGGAGTGTGAGGTCACAGCTTCAACCTATTACTAAGCCATGGGAGAGGCTGCTCAGGAACATGCCTGGCCAGGGGCACCGGGGAGCCTCCTGCCATGCCCAGGCACATTTCTACGACATCCAACTCACTGCCTGTCTTAGAAGCCTGTTTGAGGGGGCTGAGGGGAGGGTAGGTGGGACGTGTGTGTGAGTGACTCAGGGATCTGTCATAAAGACCCCATGAGTCATCTACTTCCTGACCAACACACTGTGGAGCGGCTTCAGGATGCACGAACGCACAGGAAAAGAACCTCTTGGCTAGGAGTAGGCTATGTTTTCAGGAAACTGGTTTCTTTTAATATAAATACACACACAGAGTACCCGAGCTAAAACACGCGGTTTAGTGTCTTCTCATTGACACAATGTTTTGTTCAAAATGGCTTATTATTTTTTTATTGCAGCAAAGTATATGTAGCATAAAATTTACCACTTCGACCACTTTAAGTGTACAGTTCAGTGGCATTAAGTACATTCACAATGTTGTCCAACCATCTATCTCCAGAAAATTTTCATCCCCCCAAACTGAAGTTCTGTGCCCATTAAGTAACACCTTGCCATTCTCCCCTCCCCCAGCCCTGGTACCTACCCATTCTACTTTCTTGTCTCTATAAATTTGATGACACTGTCTGTCCATAATGTTTTACTTCATTAATTATTTATCACTTCATTGTTATCTTTTTTAATGGAAAAAAATGAGTAACGCTTTGGTTTCTTGGTGTCTATTTCGTTCAGAATCCCCTAAATATAAACAGAAATTCCTCTCTGGAATTTCTACTCCCATTGGGTAGCTATAGATGAAGAAGCAGAGATGACCAGCAGGTGCTCAAATTGAGCAAAGAAGTAAGTTTCAGAGCACCAAGCCTAACACCCTGGTTGCTCATACAAAACTTTCCATAGGTCGGTAACAGCTTTGAAAGGCAGCCAACATGTGAGCCAAATCACATCTATAGGATCCCCTACCTTAGCATTTCTGGGTAGCCCATGAAAGAGAAGCAGGGCAAGCAATGAACATTAATACCTTTGGCCCACACATTTAAATGGTCATTAATACTCTGCATCAAAACGCATCTGCAGACCAGCTCTGACTCTGCGTACCTCTGCAGGAAGGAGGAGGCCGTACCCACAAGGACTGCAGCTGCTTCCACTCACTGTTCCAGGTGTCACCTCACAAAGCACACTTCCTGCACTTGGCTACTGCTCTCAGGCCAGTATGGATAACCCTCCAGTGCATAGGCTCAGCAGAATCAGAAAGACTCACTGCTGAGAAGCCCTATGGAGGGTTTAGTCTAAGCAATGGATCTTAAAGAGTGGTCCATGGTCACCACACCCCATGGCTACCATGACCCAAAGAAAAGTCAAAAATCTTTGGAATTCATGAATATTTTGAGCTCAGACCATGAACTGACCAAGATGGGTGTTATAAGGGATACAAAGATATATATGAAAGGCATGATCTCTTCCTTCATGGTACTCACAATCTGGTTAAGAAATTAGGACTCATCCCTGGCCAGGTGACGGAGTTGGTTAGAGCATCATCCCTACAACAAAAGGTGGCAGTTTCAATCACCAGTCAGGGCACATTCTTAAGCTGTGGGTTCGATCCCCACATGGAGCACGAATGCAATCCCCACATGGAGCACGAATGGGAGGCAACTAACCAATGTTTCTCACGTCGATGTTTCTCTCTCTCTCTCTCCCCCGCCTCTCCCTTCCTCCTTCTCTAAAATCAATAAATATATTCTCAGGTGAGGATAAAAAAGAAGAAGAAGAAGAAGAAAAAGAAATTAAGACTTAGAGCCAGGATCTCCAGTGAGGTGAGAGGGTGGCTGCTGGACACCACTTTCATACCTGCTGGAAGAAGGTGCTAGCAGAGCTGTGTTCTGCGGGAAGAAAGGCTTCCTGAAGAAGTGGAGTCCTGGGACTCCTAGAGGCCAGTTCTTTCTAAATGTGTGGTCTTTTTGGAGTACAGTCATATCTGACATTTTTTAAATTTATGATCTTTGATCTCTCTGGAGCAGCCCTCTGCCATGTGCTGACAAGCCCCAGGTGCTGATCAGTGACAGAAGACCCACCAAGCTGTCACTGACAAGGGACCGGCAGCCCAGTAGCAGCCAATTTCTAGAGGACCAGAGGTACAATTGGAGGAGGCCTTGCCTGCTGACTCATTTCCACACCTTTCTGAGCCCCACCCACAGAACAATGTGCAGAAGCATTTCACACAGCTCACACTGAATGCCCTTCCTAACATCCTAAAGCAGCTACAAAGGAAATTAATGGTTTCCCCCAGAGGCTTTTATTTATACAAATGTAAAAACCCCTATAAATACCTTCCCAGACTTGTAAACGTCCTCTTCTGTTGTTTTTTTCCTCTCCTGTTGCTTGGAATGAAAGAATGCAAATGATTCAAAAATAAAACCCCTTTAGTAACACATGACAATGACAATGACAGTTTGGTGGCAATTTGTGGACCATAGTAAGCAAATACAGGCATGAGGTCAGAACACACATGAGCCAGTGATCTTTTCAAAATTAAATATGATCCTTCCCCAGCCCCTTGCACACCTTCCCCTTCATGAAATACTTGAATGGTTTCTCATTGCTTTTAGAATGAAGGCCAAATTCCTAATGGGGCCCATAGGGCTTGCCTGTCTGTCCCTGATGCCTCTCCAGCCTTTCACATGCTTCTCTCACTGCCCCACAAGTACACCTCCTCTTTCTTCCAGTTCTTCAATTGTATCATACTCTCCAGTCCTGAAACTTCTATGCATGCTATTCCTCCCACCTGGAACACTTTTCCCACTCAACTCTTCATCTACTTTAAACTGTAGCATTCTTTTGAGCTCAACACAAACTACACTTGCTGAGAGCAACAGTCCCTGACCTCCCCATCTCCCCATCATTGTCTCTCCAGCCCCATCATCATGCCACTTTTCAGATTTCCTGTCAGTATTAAGTGGGATATAATATGAGACGGCAGACACACAATAAATTCCTATTCCAATTTTCCAGTGTGCTTTCCTGTACTGCAGAGGCTGGAAAGCTACAACTTAGTTTGTAGACTCCCTTGCAGCTATGTTTTGGGGTAATTTGGGTTCCACTAATCAGATATCCTTGCACAGAGCTTGAATTTAGAAAGTTAAGAAGGGAGATAGGGGTGGGCATGAAGTTTGCATTCTGTTAGCACATATCAGAACTGAAGTCACATGGCTATAGAACCAACAGCTCTGATCCCCAAACTGCAATGAAGGTAGTGTACTTTGGAGCCAACATTTCTGGCAGTAGCTTCCTGATTGTGGCAGAAGTAGACTATTTCTGGAATACAGCTCTGGAAGTCATTCCTGGAGGCCCAGCCTGAAGCCTGCTCCTTGTAAGCACCTACTGTAATTCTCTATATTAAATCTCTTTCTGCTTAAACTACTAAAGTGACTTCCGTTACCTGCATGAAACTCTGTCTGATGTATATAGGAAAGTGCTTCTGGAACTAGAAACTGCTATGGAAATGTGAATTATGGTTACTCATCAAGGTCCCAGAGCTACTATCTGGAAAGGGGGCCTGGTAATAGCTATCTGACATTAAATGTGCAATTTCAGGAAAAGCAGACAAGTGGCCACACTCTTGAGACAGTCTCCCCAGGGCAAACAGTCATTTTAAACCAGAATCTGATGGGGAAACTCAAGAGTTAAATTTTTTTTTTTTAGCTTTTAGCTAATAAAACTAGGCTTAGTGATCAATGCCTATAGAAAGCTGTTGTTTCAGGAACTGGAATGTACGACCAGTCCTACTCTGACTCCAGAAGACCCACAAGCAATTCCACCTTTGTGTCCTAGGAGGACTTCAAATGCTCAAGATGGTATCTGAGCCATTGTGCCCCAGGGAGGGAATGTCCACTGACCAGCTAAAGAATCACCAGTGAACAGATGAAGGGATGCTAGGAAAATTACTGGACTGCAGCTCTTATCTGATTAACCTTTTCCTCTGAATTCCAAACCCCTTACCTACCCTTTTCTTCTCCTTATGAAAAAGGTTGGCTTGAGACAAGATGTTAAGATGGTTTTATAGGGTACATAACCTGCTGTCTTCTCAGATTGCTGGCATCTGAATAAAGTGCCCATAAACATTCAATCCTTGTCTCTACTTATTGGTTCTGGAAGTGACAGGCAGCATGAACACCAACTTTTCTGGTTTCATATTCACACCTGAAATGTGGATGTGTCTCTAAGTGTCATTTTGTCATGTAGCGTCCCTTCTGCAGTCTTGTTTTCCCCTACCTGAAAAACAGGAGTGTCTGAGTTTGCAGTGTGTGGCATTTGGGAAGGATTTTTCTGGAGGTGAGCAGCTCCTAAAACATGTCCAGGAAAGGCCGACATTCCTTTAACAGGTCCAAGTCCCATGAGTCATACTAAATGGCTCATGCATACCACTGTCACTTTGGCAAGTCTATCCTGTATCCTTGATGTTTGCTCATTCTAGAGTCATTCCCAACCCAGGGAGGGAGGGAGAGGTTTAGGTGCTGTTCACTCCCCCCACATTTTTTCACCATACAGGGCAAACCATCTCAGCACCTGGCCATGCTAGGCCTGGCTCAAGCTATTGGGATGAGTCCCAATAGGATGACGGCACAGAGATCTTGCTTCTTCAGCACATTTTTTCTCCAGCTGTCTACAAACTCTGGCTCAGCTACAGAGAGCTCAGCTGAAATGCCCTGGGTGTGGCATTCATGAGCTTGAATGGAAAACCTGAAGCCCAGTGGGAGAGTGGGTAAGACAGTACAAACATCACCTAAAGTGGCTTTCAGGCCTCTGATTATTTCTCCTCCACATTTTACCACTCCTTAAAGGCTTGTGATGATCACCTGCCAGGATGAAAATGGTTCAGCTAAAGGGGCTAGCACAGAAGAAGGGATGAGTGACAGATTAAATACACAGAGCCTTGGAGATGTGACTCAACAGAAGTGGCAGGAGTAGAGGGGAAAAAAAAACAAATCACCAGATAAAATTGTGTTTCTTTGTTGGCCTGTGTAATAATGAACTTGCATCCCTTCTACGTGGGACATGTCCCTTTTTGATGGGACAGGGAGCTCATCTGTGTTCTGGGTGAGACTGGGTGCTCCGGGAGCAGGGTTTTGGGAGTGCCTCCTCGGACAGAGCTCAGAGCCCAGCTGCCTTGGGGGAAGGTGTGGCTCAGCCCTAGGAAACCCCACAGTTACCCTCTTTTCATCTAGAGCAGCTCCAGCCATATTTGTTTTCCACGTTAGGCTTCCTGAATAATTTCATTTGAAGAAAGGAACATATTTAATATAAAACAAAGAGAAAGAGCTGGAAAGGCACTGGTCTGAGGAAGAAGCACTAGGATGGGAATCAGGAAGCATGGTTCTACCACTAATTTTCTAGGCAATTTTAGCAAGTTATTTCACCTATCTGGGCTTTAGCTTCTTCATTTGGATACAAGAGAAGTACCAAGTTCATAAGTTCATTGCAAGGGTTCTATGGGGGAAGGAGTCAGCGACTGTAGCCCATGCCAGCCTGCAGCTTATTACTTAGAGATCTCATAAGACAAAAAGTTAAACAAATGTTAACTTGAACCAGAATCTGAGGGTACAGCCCCAGTGGATTCCCAGTTGCATTCTAAGAGGAGGGGATAGCAAATAAAATGAGAGGAGCTATGGAGCTAAAAATCTATAAACCATTGGGAGCAAAGCCCTGCTGTTCTAGACCCACGAAACAATACAGAGGTGAAGATCAGGATCTTCTCCCAACTCAGCTGAGAGATGGATTCAGGTCTGCCCACTGAGGGACTCCCACAGTGTGAGCAGAAGAGGCAGGGCAGTCTCAGCTCAGTGTGGCCCTGGGCTCTGGCAGGCAGCTGCAGGAGCACATTCCCAGAGCTCTGTGAGCACCAAACACTGAGAGTCAGGGAACCTCACCACTGGCCAGTCAGTGCAGGAGGGACGCGACAGTACTCAGGACCATACAGGGGCTGCCCTGGAGACTCTCGGAACTGGTGAGGGTGAACTCAAGGGAGGCAGAAGGACCTGCCTCAGCAGGTGAGGACAAAGCCTGAAAAACACAATACTGATTGCTACCTTTCTGTGCAAGCCCCAGATGTTTGTGGCCTGGCAAACACAGGTAACAAACACAAGGTACAGGCAACAGTTTAAAGAGAATATGAAACCGACCCAAGGCAGTGTATGTTTAATGCTGTGCCCTCCCCAACTTACACAGGCTTAAGTCCCATCCTGGCACACAGTAAGAAAAGAGCACTTCCCCTGGGTACGTAGGGACGCCGTCCAGAGAAGGTCAGCTCTGGCTGGGACTTGCAGGGTGAGAAACGAGAAGCTTCCAGGCAGAGGAAGGGCATGAGCACAAAGCGCTGGGACAGAAACGTTGGAGACACTTTTTTTAGGAAGTGTTACAGACAGACCTATCTGGCAAACCAGCCAATAAAATGGGTATATTACCTAGTTTTTAAAAGCAAATGAAAGATTAAAAATTAACTTAAAATGCTGGAAAAGTTTAGGTTTAGAGGGTGCATAGGCCTCATTTAAGTTTGGTCTACAAAGCTCAAACAGGTATTTCCCCCTTCCTGGGGCTATTTGTGCATAAATGCCTCTTCTCGAACGTCAGCCTCCATGGCTGCTGGCCAGCACTATCTGTTCTCTTTGTAGCTCCCGTTCTTTCTATCACACAACTGAAGGAGAGGAACTTCCCAGAATTCTGGAGAACGCTGAGTGCCTGTCCCTTGAAAGAGTTCCTGAGTGCGCCATGTCAGGCTACTTCCCCCTGCCACGAGGCTGGAGAAGGGGAGGCACTGGAACACAGAAACCATCACTCCGAATAAATGGGACGGGAGCGCAGCAAAGCAAATAGCTGCGAATTTCACAAGTGTCATTTCCCATTCACAAAGACTGTTTTTAGACACCATAATGATCCACTGCAACATTTATTCTGTCTGTAAGATTATTACAGCACAATTTTACCTTTCCATCTTCCATGGTACAGTGTGATTTCTTTAATAGTCATTCTTCATCTTTCCCGAGTTTGGGGTCAGACTAATCCAAATGATGGCTTGGGGATATGGCAGCGGGCGTGCTGGCAGCCTGAGAATTCACGAGAGGACTCTCATGCCATCAGCGTTCCCACACTATTCCAAATGACTGCTCTCTAACCAGCCTTTTCCTCGGCATGACCTAGGATTATTTACTGGGTAGTATCTCAGGCTTGGAATATCTCCCCTCTACTCATCTCCCAAGAAACTTCTAGTTCCTCCAGGAAGCCTTCCTTGACCATAGCAACTTACCTTGCTCTTTCTTTTTTAAATCCCTATGGTGTCATTCAAGGAGAGCTAACTAAGCCCCTACTATGGCCATGTTGTTGAGGTGGGTGGAAGAGAGATCTGCTCAATCTAATTATTGCAGGGTGGGAGGCTTTTACTGTAAAAATAAATAAGAGGTGAGGACGGAGACAGTGATGTCATAGGACCTGACTGACACTGAGCCACGATGCAGCAGCATCATGGGATGGGAACAAACTTCAGGGTGTTCTCGATCTGAGGTGTAGACAGCAGCAGCAACAGCAGGTCTCAAGCTTCCCCCTGCTGCTGCCCTACCATTAACAGAGCTGTTACTCTCCATGCGTCTGCTTCTTTCTACATACCCACCATCTGGCCCCCATGCTCATTCATAGATTCACTGGCTTCCTAACTTCAGTGACTTACCCATGATTTGGTTGGCTGGGGTCCTAGAACTACCATCCAGCATCCTTCGATGTTTTTCTGCTGCTACCAACTGGCAACTTGTTTCAGTGTTTTAACTTCAAGTCAGAATACTTGATTTTCCCAGTGAAACTTTTTGGGTCAGGCTGTGTAGGTCATAGACAGCCAATGATTTAGTTGATTGTTGGTCAAATGGCCCATCACTAGCTTGGAGATGCTGAGAGATTCTCCATGTAGAGACCCACCAGGGATTTGATGAGGACTCAGAGGTTATGTCTGACCTACAAGTTCCAAGGACAGTTATTTCTGGTAGCAGTTGTAGGCTAGTAACATCGGTCTTCTTCACCCCAAAATCAGGGTGGGGGTGAGACTGGAGCAGTCTCCTAAAAGCCCCTCAAAAATAGCCAAAGGGCCATTTGAAAGACAGCTCATCTCTTGTAAGTGAACTGGAGGGGACTTGTGCTTTTCCACTTGAGTATGAAATGGGACATATAATAGATGACTTTTGGGAGTAGGCAGGGGCTGACGTAAGTTTGTGAGGCCACAAACTTACAGGCATGGGTTACACATAGATGACCAAGACTTCACCCTTGATGTCATGGAGCTAGTATTAGCCAGACTTCTCCAGGGAAACAGAACCAATAAGATATATAAATAGAAAAATAGATATAAGAGGATATTTATTATAGGAATTGGCTCATGCAATTATGGAGGCCAAGAAGTCCCACGATCTGCCATCTGCAAGCTGGAGACCCAGGAAAGCCTCTGGTATAATTCAGTCCTAGTCCAACGGCCTAAGAACAAGGGGAGCCGATGCTGTAAGTCCCAGTTAGCCCAAAGACCCGAGAACCAGCAGTGCCAATGTCCAAGGGCAAGAGAAGGTCAATGTTCCAGCTCAAGCAAAAACCAAATTCCCCCTCCCTCCATCTTTTTGTTTTATTCAAGCCCTCACTAGTTTTGATGATGCCCACCCATACTACGGAGGGCTATCTTCTTTACTCAGTTTACTAACTCAAATACTAATGCTAATGTCTTCTGGAAACACCTCCACAAACACAACCCGGAATGACATTTTACCAGCATCCTTTAGCCCAGTCAAGATGGCACATAAAATTAACCATCACAGAGCCCCACCTAGGAGGGAATATTGATAGGTACAGAAATATATTTCAAAACAGTACAAGGCACAGAAGTAATACAAGAGAAAGAGTGAGTAATCCTCTAAGGGAAAACGTCCTCAGGGAAGTGAAGTTGTGAATAAAAAGTGGCAGACAAAGGGAACAAAACATCCCAGGCAGAAGTGCCAGCCAGGAGGAAGGCATGAAGAGCTAAAGTGTAACATGCTCCAGGTCTGAGTTATTACAAAATGTGAAGGGGGTAAAAGTAGAAATTGAGGCAGGAGAGAGGTACAACTGGGGCCTATAAGGAACCTACCTGCGTGGAATACTAAATGTAGCCCAGCTCTGTCTGAAAACAGACAGGTGTGTGTTCGGCAAACCCACAGATCAGTTCTCCTGTGGGGAATCAAGCATGCATTGTACCTAGGCCACTTTGAGTCTTGCTCTTGCTAAAAAACTCTCTCACCCAGAATGGAGGCAGCTGAGGTTTACTGTGATCTGCACTAAACCTCCCAAGTATGGGTGTAACCAGTTCAGCCATTTTTCCCCTTTACATTTGCAAATGACCTTTCTCTTTGAAGTGATCAGCAACATTCTTTCCTTTGTTATCTATAAAAGGTAACCACCTAAAGCAAACCTGTGCACAGTAAATGAGGGCCATCCTTGATGTAATGTACCTAGAATATCAATAAAAGCCTGTCCAGGCAGGGGCCCGGGCCCTCTCTCTCTCACTTAGAGAGTGGCCATGCCATTCCTTTTTCTCCACCGGATTTCTGTAGTCCGTGTGAATTTGTTTGTCGTTCGTCACAGCCAAAGCATAAACATCCACAACACATGGACCCTGCAGGCAGAGTCCACATCAGGGGCCAGATCATAAAGATGTTTTAGTCAAAAAGGAACCAATAGAATTTCCAGAAGGAGAGAGGTAGAACTTTTTTTTTCCTTTTGGGATAATTATCATGGTTGAAACACGGAGAACATATTAAATTGAGAAAAAATTAGAGGCAGGAAATGCGGAGAACATGTTACATGGAGGAGACATCTGTCGTGATGCTATCAGGCCTGTACCTGGTGTTGGCAGGGGAAGTAAAGAGGTGAACGAGGATCTGGAAGATCAAGAATGTAGACAAAGTTTTGGGTCAGGAGACATGATGAATATAGTTTTAGTACATGATGAGTTTAAGATGCACTGAGCCACCCAGGTAGATATTTCCAATACAGGTTTTTGGACAGATGGTCCTGGAGTGATGGAGAGAAGTCAGAGCTGGAGATAGAAATTTGCAAGTCCTGGGCATCTAAGTGGAGGTTAAAGCCATGAGAATGGAGGGTAGGAAGCAGAGGAGAAGAAATAGGAAAATTAAATACTGGCAGTAATACCACAGTGAATTATGTAGTATCTTGTAATGTTTTTTGAATGTTTCTCTTCCAAACTCAGTTAAATTCTCCATGTTATTTTCCCCCTCTACTGTTATCCCTTTCTTTTCAACCTTCCCTATCCCAGGCCACTATGAGCCTACCCAGTATCCTTGTGCAAGTTAGAAAAGGGCACACCTTTTGGGCACTTGGCTTGGCAATCTAGCTCTGCATGAATTAGGAAAAAAGTGCCCTTCCGTTGGGCTGAGGCAGCCTCGTGTCAGTACAGAGCCAAGTGAGCAGAGCCAGGCTGGATTCACCACCTCAGCCTGGGCCTTTGGTCGGTGCACAAAGGACTCAGCCTTATCCAGCACTTCTGACCCTGCCCCAACAAGGTCTGCACAAGAAGATTCTAAGCAAGGACCATAAGAAGTACTTGTAGATGACTGTTCAATTTCCTCATAGTTTAAATTTTTGAAAGCAATATTTTATTTTCTCTCTTAGCACCAGATTGTGATCTGGCAAGTTTTGTTAATGATGGTTCTTCAAAACTGTCCCCCAGTTCTTAAGAGTTGAGAAATAAAAGATCAGACCAATCTCTCACACACAATTTCAGCTCCTGGTGTGCGTCCCTGATTCTAATGGGAAAAGGCCACAGAACACTCCCCACTACACTGGGTGGCAGCCCTGTGATGCCAGCGTCTTCAAACCCCATGACTTTAGCTTGGCCTGCTCCCAGCAACATGCCATGCCTACCCCATGCCTCTTTCAGGCCTTTCTTCAAAGCAGCCTTTTTTGCCTTTGTTTTCTATCCTTTGGGGATCATCTCTTTTTGAAAAATTGATTTATATTATTATTGAACATAATTGAAGAATTTTCTGTCTTTGAGATCCAACAGTCGTCATCTTATCTAAAGGGACTTATTTATTCATGCCATGTATCGACGTGGAGTATGTACATTATAACCCTTCAGGCAAGGTCCATGCTTTTGCAGGTGCTCGACCATGTTTAAAATTATGGTGTAAATAATTATAGGTTTCATTTCACTGATATTATTAATAATAAATTTCTAATGTGAATTAGACTCTCAAATGCCTGGGGTAGTTTTGAATAAAAAAGAGAAGATTAGAGGGCAACTTCAAAGAAGATACAACATTGGAATCAGCAAACTTTGAAATTAGAAAAAAAACTGTTTTAATTAGAGAAAAGGGGGGGGGCATGAATTGCACTAAAGATATCTAGACCCCAGTTAATTTTATTGGGTTTTCATCCTCAATTTCTGGCCCAAATAAAAGAAATTCACCCGTAGTTCTACTAGCCACCAAATTAAATTACTTTCATACTTCTGTTCCCTTCTAATATTTCTATGTGTGCGTGTACTGGGTTCATAATTGTAGTCACAAATCCTGACTAATTTCACTAGATTTCAAACCCTATGACATGAAATTGAATTCAAGTCAATCGGTATGAATTGAGCATTTGCAATTATTTAAATCTCATCCATGGGGAGGGCTACCAGGCAATTGTTGCCCTGCGGTAGTTATTACCTCTCACACAGGTGTACCAGAGACCCATGCAAGACAAAATATAAAGGAGGCAGCTGCTTGGAAGAATGCCAGCATTAGGAATCAGGAGCTGTGGGTTCTAATAATTTCTCTGGCACTCACCAGCTATGCTCTTAGGCAAGGTGGGCCTCTCAGGGTGTCTCAGCCTCCTCATCTGTAAAATGGAGGGATTGGACGTGACCAATGGGCTACAAGAAGATGCTGGGGCAGGAGGCGTGGTGCTATAGGAACGATCTCTGCCCACCTGAGTGCAATCAGAGCAGTTCCATCTTTGTCTATTTTTCCTGCCAAGCCTCTGAGTCCAATGTGTCTGACAACAGGGCAGATCACGTGCATTCAGGACTATTTCAGAGAAGCAAGAATATATGTTCACCCTGGTTATCAACAATACAGGCAACCAGTTCAGAGACAGAGGTCAGGGAGGCAAGAGCAGAAAGGGAAAGCCTCGTGGAGGAGGCAAGGCTTGGGTGGACCTTAAGGGAAGATGGTATTTGGAAAGACAGAAGGAAGAGGGAAACAAAGAGAGCATTTAAGGAAAGGCACAGTGACATGCCCAGGCACCCAGAAAACAGGACCCACTTAGGCTGAAACTGGGTCTGTGTAGCAGAGGAGAAGGTGGACAGTAGGATAGAAATAAGGACCTGAGTGCTTGAAGGCAAGTAGATAAATACAAGGTTGGTGGGGTAAGCTGCAAGATCTAGTGAAGATTTCTGAGCATGGGATTGACATGCTGAATTGGTGCATAAGAAAGATTAGTCTGTCAGGTTTTCACAAAGCAAACATTTCTTGATGCTAATGAGGTGCCTGTAGGCACTGAGAATACAAAACTGGAGAAGGCAGTGGCTGCCCTTGAGGAGCCTGGCAGAGGAGAATGCAGAATGGGTTGAAACAGAGGAGAGCAAGAGTCAAGAAAGTGGCAGGGAGAAGAAAGGAGGGGAGATGAGAGCCGTCGCAAAACAAAAAATAACAGGACTTGGTGGCTGGCTGAAGGCAAGTCAAGGAGAGGAATAAGTAACAAAGGACTACATTTTTTCATCCTGGAGCTTGAGTGTAGAAGCTTCCTTTTCCTCTTGGGGCCACAGCTAGAACCCCTTCCCCAGCCTCCCTTGCAGTTGCGTTTACCATGTAATTGAGTTCTGAGCAAAAACTGTGAATAGAAATAACTGTTCCCCATCCAGGTCTGGTCCATGAAAATCTCCCACATGTGCCTCTCCTCTCTCCTTCGCATCTCCAGACTACTGAAGAGGGCTCTGAGCCTGAAAGAGGTCAGATCCATAAGACTGAAGAAGACCTGGGCCCTTGAATGACACGTGGTTTATTGTGGTAAGCTACTGACATTCTGGAGTCATTTATTATGGTGCTTTACTTACCCTGATGTTGAAACAATAGTCATGCCCTTTTAACAACAAATACAAGACGTTGAGATGGGTTTAGAGAATGAATTAATAAATTCAATGTTTCACTTGGGGTTGTTTTGCTTTGAGATAACATCAAACTTGACCTAAACTAATTTAAAGGGGGATGAGGCGTTATTAACAACATTTCTGACCTTAGGCATAGCTTAACTAAGCTATGCCTAAAGTTTCACTCTGATTGGTCCAACTTAGGTCATGTGCCCCACCTAGGAACCAATCAGAAAAGCCAAGAAGTGTGATGCTCTGGTTGACTTGGGTGGAGTAGCATGCTCTGGCCTTGTACTGGGAGAAAAGTAAACTCTCACCAGAGCAAGGGTCAGGGTAATTCCCCAGAAGAAAATCAGGGTACCACAACGAAAGAAGGGGAAATGAATGTCAGATATTTTAAAGCAGTCAAACTGCTTTGCTTTCGGTTTTGAACATGCCTAATTATTTGTAATATCCAAATGGAGAGGACTTTGCAAATGGTTTGAAATATAAAATTGAAACCTAGTTAGAATAAAACTAGGCAGGCAGTTTAATCCAGGCCGTGTGAAGAAGGCATTTCCTTCCTTTTTCCGACTCCCTAAATTGGAAAAGATAGACGAAAAAAAATAAAAGAATTCCATTTGGGAATCCCATTTGATAATGTGGCTTCACTGTGTCCCCTGCTTGTCCTTTCTAAAATGGGTCTTTATCTGAGAAGTTTGGGAAGTAAAGAACACATTTTAGGAACACAGTTGAGGAATACAAAAGAAATAATATATAATTTTGGAAATCACACTGAAAACCTCACACTCTCATACACCTTTTTTTTTATAGACCAAGATATATTGTATTAATAACATATAAAGAAAGAGATATAGGTCAGATATTTTGTGAGGTATATTGTATTCTATAGCTTCTCAACAGACACATACACAAATAATTCTGGCTCATAAACCTTTTTAAATGTGGTTTTCAGACTCAATCAATGAGGGCTGCTGAGAACTCAAGAGAAATATGCTCCCTGGAGTTGTACAATACACTGGATTCAGGAATTCTTTACATAAGAAAAGTCTTTACCTGGACATAGAAAATCTCACTATGGCCTGAACCCTTGGAACATTCTAAAGCCTTCCCCATCCTTTTCTAAAACGTTTTATCTTACTACAGGCATTCTATTTTCTACTTACTTTCTTCTGGATCTTACTATGTCCTCTTGATATTTATGCACCCCCCGACTCCTCTCTTTCATCTAAGTCTGCCATCTTGATTCTACCCTCTACGGCTTTCTATGAAAATTTTGCTTAAACCAATCTTCTTAACAACTTTACTGAAGATTTAAGGCTGTCATTACAGAATAATTACCAGACAGTAAACAAATGAATAAAAATCCCCGTTAGAGTTTTCTGCTCTCTCCCAAAATCCCCCTTTATAGGCCCAAAGCCACTATTTTGACTCCCCTTCCGTAAAGCTTTCCAAAATCTTTTCCCACTCCAGTCCCCCTCCAGTGTCTCCTATCTAGATTCTCTTTCTACCAGAACCATGCCATCCTGGTTACTGTAACTTTAAAATAAGTCTTCAAATTCAGTCATATAAATCTTTGAACTTTGTTCTTTTCAATATTGTTTTGACTACTCTAAATCTTTGTATTTCCATTTTCAGCTTGCCAGTTTCTACTCCCCTAAAAAATCTGAGGAGAAAGGACTCCTTATCAAGTTTCCAATCCATGTGCACAGTATGTATTTCTACATTTATATAGGTCTTTAAAAATTTCTCTCAGCAATATGTTATAGTTTCCTTTTTTGTTTGTTTTTTTTTAATTTATTATTTACTTTGTTTTTTATTTTTTAAATATATTTTATTGATAATGCTATTAGTTGTCCCAATTTTATCCTCTCTGCCCCACCTCCGCTCAGCAGCCCCATTCCCTCAGGCAATCCCCACACCATTGTTCATGTACAGAGGTCATGTGTATAAGTTCTTTGGCTACTCCATTTCCTATACTGTACTCTACATTCCCATGGCTATTCTGTAACTACCTATTTGTACTTCTTAATCCCCTCACCTCTTTACCCATTACCCCACAGACCATCCCCCATCTGGCAACCATCAAAATGACCTCCATATCCATGATTTTCTCTCTGTTCTCCTTGTTTGCTTAGTTTATTTTATAGATTCAATTGTTGATATGTATTAATTGCCATTTTATTGTTCATAGTTTTGATCTTCTTTTTCTTAAATGAATCCCCTTAATATTTCATATAGTAATAGTTTGGTCATAATGAACTCCTTTCTTTTTTTCTTGTCTGAGAAGCACTCTATCTGCCCTTTGATTCTAAATGATATCTTCCTTGGGTAGAACAATCTTGACTGGAGGTCCCTGCTTTTCATGACTTTGAATATTTCTTGCCAGTCCCCTCTAGTCTGCAAAATTACTTTTGAGAAATCAGCTGACAGTCTTATGGGAATTCCCTTGTAGGTAACTAACTAACTGCCTTTCTCTTGCTGCTTTTAAGATTCTCTCTTTATCTTTAACCTTTAGCATTTTAATTATGATGCGTCTTGGTGTGGTCCTCTCTGTGTCCATCTTGTTTGAGAATCTCTGTGCTTCCTGGACTTGTATGTCTACTTCCTTCACCAAATTAGGAAAGTTTCCTTTCACTATTTTTCAAATAGATTTCCAAGTTCTTGCTCTTCCTTTTCTCCTTCTGGCAACCCTATGAGGCTGCCATAATGTTGGACCGCTTGAAGTTGTCCTGGAGGCTGCTTATACTATCCTTGTTTCTTTGGATTCTTTTTTCTTCTTGTTGTTCCTCCTTGTGGTTTTTTTCTTCCTTATGTTCCAAATCATTGATTTGACTCTTGGCTTCATCCACTCTACTGTCGTTTCCCTGTAAATTGTTCTTTACTTTAATTAGTGTATTCTTCATTTCTGACTATAATTTCTTTATGCTGTTGAGGTCCTCACTGAGTTCCTTGAGCATCGTTGTAACCTGTGTTTTGCTCTCTGTATCTGATAGATTGCTTATCTCCATTTTGTTTAGCTCTTTTTCTGGAGTTTTGATCTCTTCTTTCATTTGGGCCACATTTCTTTGTCTCATTTTGGCAGGCTCCCTGTGTTTGTTTCTATGTATTAGGTAGAACTGCTATGACTCCCTGTCTTGGTATTGTGGCCTAATGTAGTAGGTGTCCTTGTAGGGTCCAGTGGCACAGCTTCCCCAGTCACCCAAGCTGGGTACTTGAGGTGTGCCCTTCTTGTGGGCTGAGTACACCCTCCTCTTGTGGTTGAGACTTGATTTCTTTTGGCAGGCCAATTGGAAGGATTTACCCAGGCTAGTCAACTGCAAGGACTGGCTATGACCACTGACCACCAACCTCCACCCACCATGGAGGATCAGCAGTGGAGGAGGGGCAGGGTGGTTGTGCTCCAATGTGGTCTGTAGCTGTCCACTGGATGAGCAAGCTCTGGGATTTGCCAGGTGCTGCAGGCCAAAGTCAGCCCCAACCTGTGTTTTGCCCATATCCATTCTGCCTGAGCTATGAAGCAATCTGAGATGGCTGCTACTTGTGCTGGGCTTGGAGATTCCCAGGCAAAGCCAAACTATGATTCTAGGCTGGTTGCTGCTAATGCCAATCCTGTGGCCAGTTGGTGAGAGATACAGGGCTGGGGGTTCACTGAGGCTGGCTGTTGCTTGTTTGATAGGATTTAGGAAGTTGTGAAGCATAAGCCAAGACCAGCCATTCATATGGAAAAGCAGCTTTGGTAGGCCCTTAATTTGGGTGGGATGGAGTCTCTGGGAATCTCTGGGGATCTCCAGGGTGGGGCAAACAGTGTTGGCCAGCTTGCTGGCTCTGTGGCTCTGTTGGGGGGAGGATTCAGAAAAGGGACAATGACCTCTGCCCACCTTTCTGTCCCCCAGCTCCTGCCCCGATGCCAGACACTTCAGTTCCTCCCTGTGTGCCTCTGGTGGCTTTCAAGCTGCTGCCCCTGTGCTGGAGCTCAGAAGAAGTGAGTCTGAGTAAGTCTGTGTGTGGGTTCTGCAAGGGGAACTGCTTGGAAGTCCTGCAGTTAATTCCACCAACTCAATCCCTGCTGGTTTTTATGGTCAGAAGTTGTGGGGAGTTATCTTCCTGGCACTGGAATCCTGGACTGGGGCTCCTAGTGTGGGGCTGGCATTCCTCACTCCCAAGATATCCCTCCTGAATTTTTATCCACCACACAAGGATGTAGGACCATCCCATTCGGCATCTCTGCCCCTCCTACCAGTCTGGATGGATGTGGTTTGTTTAATTCCAAAGCTGTCAGACTTCCATTCAGCTTGATTCTGATGTTTCTGAATGATGGTTGTTCTATAATTTAGTTGTGATTTTGATGTGGTTGTGTGAGGAGGTGAGCTGTGTTGACCTATGCCGTCATCATGACTGGACGTAGTATGTTGCAGTTTTCAATGTTCAAATTATACACATACTTTGCTAAACTTAACTCTAAATATTTCATATCTTATGCTGTTATAATTGATGCTTTTTAGATATCTAGTTCTGATTGTTTACAGCTATCACATAGAAATACAATTGATTTTTATCCCGCAACCTTGCTAAAATAGGATGCAAAATGATGTAGTCACCTTGGAAACATTTTGGCAGTTTCTCAGAGTTAAGCAGACACTTACCACGTGACCTACAAGTTTCACTTTCAGGAAGTGGAAACGTATCCTCACAATGACATGTACGCAAATGTTCATAATAGCCAGAATCGGAAACAACCCCAGTGTGCACGAACAGTGAGTGGATACACAAATTGTGCTATATCCCAATAGAAGAACACCGCTCGGCAGTAAAAAGGAACTGACTAATGATACATGCAACGACATGAAATAATCTCACACTGAGTGAAAGAAGCCAGACAGAAGAGTGACTACTATATGATTCCATTTATGTAAAACTCTAGAAAACTACAAATTTATTATATACGACAGAGACCAGTTACTTGTCTAAAGTCAGAGTTACAGGGAGGAATGGCTGGAAGGCGCAGGAGGAACACCTGGGACAGATACGGAAGTGCTGTGTTTTGGTGACGGCGGTGACTGCACTGTCGTTCACATTAGTCAAAACCCTAGGCTGTGCATCCATTGTGGGTGCACTTTACCTCTTTACCAAGAAACCGAAACCGCTCGGCTATCTTTTAGAAAACAAGAAACGTATGCGCCAAGAAACAACAGAGCTTCAAAAACATAGCAAGCAGAGCAGAAAAGAGGGAATGCTCTTCTTAAACAAAACTAAATTGTTCGACTCTACGCACAGTGCTGTCCAAGAGAAATTTCTGATCAGTCTGACACAGCAGTCACTAGGCGTGTGTGGCTAGTAATCACTCTAAATATGTCTGGTGCAAATGAGGAACTGAATTTTACATTCTACTTCATTTTAATTAGTTAAAATTTACATTTCAATAGCCACCTTTGATTTGTGGCACTACGTTGGACAGAGCAGTGACAATAAGTAATCTATCTCCTATGTCTCTATGTATCTATTACCTCATCTTAGGCCTCGCAGTAGCTGTTCAATAAAGGTCAAAGAAGGGGAAAAATGAAACAAAGTAAGATCCAAATAACCCGGTGTATACATTAGTTGTGTCAAGTAGTAGAGCGGACACAGAACACCAGACTTGGTCCTCTGGTTCGTCTTCTGTTAAAGCGGGGCTTTCATTCGCTGTGAACTGCACTGTGAGGCTAACGTGAGAAAATGCAAGTAAGAAGAGTAACAAACCGCAGTGTTGTGCGAAGGAAAGGCACTGGACGCATCAGCCATGTGGCGGCCACATCTGGCACTACCACATGATTTTAAACTGAAGGATCAAGAGGGTCAGGCTCAGGCCCTCCGGGGACCACAGGAAGAGACTGCATCTATACCGTGGCCCCGTTTTAGCTTTGACATGCTAATTCTGCAATCTCTGTGGAACGCAAACCACCTGCGCCTCATAAACCTTTCGATTTCCATACACTCGTGTGACCTTTCCTGTCCTGGGGCCACTTGAGCAGTATTGATTGCTGATTTTCAAGGGCACATGCTTTGCAACTGCACAGGAAATGATGATTGCGCTGGGGGTAGCTGGCAAGGATAAAAGAGATGGTGCTCACGGGGGCAAATGAAAGAGAACCCCACGGTGGATCCAGGAACCGAACCTGGAGTCCTCGCTTGCACTCTGCTCAGATCAGAAGCTTTGCTATCTTCAGCGACTGTCCGCCCCTCCTTCTGCGGCTGTCTTTTGTCTCTGAAAGCCGGAGACCGACAATGGATTATTATCTGTGCATGCAGGTGTTGTTGAAGAGTCCAATTTGTGAACAACGGCCCTTCCCACGTTGTCCAAACAGAAAGATTGCTCCGCAGCTGTTATTTGCAGAACCTGTCACCATGAGCGGGCGGCTGCTGAGCTGCCAGCTGTCTCGGAGGGCTGCTTCTCCAGGCGCTGCCTACTGCTGACAGCACCGCCTAGCCCTCCCTACGCTGCTGCCCAACCTGGCCTGCCAGCTCCTCGAGCTCCCCAGTGCCTGCTCCGCCCACCAGGCCGAGCCTGCCCACTGCGGTCTTGGCCTTCCCTTGGCAGGCTGGCCAAGTTTCCAAAGCTCGCGCCTCAGAATCCCCTCTTCCTATTCTGTATTTATCTGGGCATGAAAACAGAATCAATGGATGGACTTGCATAGTAAAGCTGACAGGACTTGAGTTTAAAGAACCAATATTCATTTGGACATTATTTTAAAGATAGGACCCAGATGTCCCGTGCAAATCTCTTTGTCCTGTAAAATCTGGGTGAAGTGGTCTTGAACCCACCAACTCCACAGTGTAGGAAGGTCCACAGACCCCCTCCCCCAAGAATCCTGCTAATTCCAGGAGGTCTGATGCCCTCCTACCACCTGAATCTGCATGCCGTTCTTGTTTGTTCCCCCACCAACATAATGCAAAACGCAGCCCTTTCGCAGGCTCCCAAAATAAATCTGCTGGCATGAAACAGTTCCTGAGAGATCTTACTGAAAACAAGGAGGGGGTTTCCACAAGCAGAAGGGACACATCCTGACAGGCACTCTCAAGCCACTCTCCCCACCCCCTTCCCATTCCTACATCCCTATGTTTCAACCTGCAGAGCGAATTCCAAGTCACCAGTCCCTCAAGCTGCACTACCCATCCCTACCAGGGCCTTCCCGCACCAGGACTCACTCTCCTTCAAGGAAGAGGCGCTGTTTTATTCCTGGCACAAAGGCCTTCAGTGCTAGCTAGTTTCTTGCTGGTGTCAGCACGGCTGCTGGGCTGCCAGCTTCTCAAAAAGTTCACTGGCCTCCTGCACTCCACTTGTTTCATGCTGTAAGAATTCAAATGGAGTGAATGGGGAACTACCCAAGTAGCAGGGTTCCATAATAGCTTTCAACCTTGAACTTCCAACAACGGTTTTAAAAACATCACTTGCTGAATCTTGCAGGATGTAGCAGCTATGCTTGCTGGGCAATATATACATAGATTGACATATGTATACAGGCTGAATTCAGTCTGCCTTTGCCTTCCCCAAATCACTGACAGGTGACCTCAGTCTTCCTCAAGCCGGTCCAAGCACTGGTATGCCCACTTCAAGATTACAGACATGAGCAAAGAGTATTGTTTAGGTTATAGTGACAATAAAGAATATTTTAAGTCTCAGCTGAAAATATTTCCTAAATTTACTTACATGCCAATTTCTAAGACATCTGCCATCCTCAAGTATGAGCCATAAAATAAATTGAATAGTCCCGGACCTCTTCTTACCCCCATTTTATGCTAATGATAATGTACTCTGAAATGACTAGTCATGTTCTTTATGGAGTAACCTTAGGCCTACTTTCCTAATTTTCAGTTAAATAAATAAAATATATATTAAAAGCAAAAAATACTCTATAATTTCTTCCTCTTTCACTTTTCACCAAGAAAGGAGACAGAGACCAATCAAGAAAAATTGTTTTATCCTGGTCTTAAAAAACATCTCCTGGTTTGTTTTGGAATATTGCTAAGGGTCTAAAGGAAAAAGAATTTTTTTTTTTTAAGTTCGGATTAGTTCCCTACAAACAACACTGAGAATTCAAGACATTTCTCAGGACTCTAGCATTATGCCCACTGCACCTGAATTCTATCGCGCGTGGGCAGCACTGCAGATGCACACAGGAGAAGAGACGGGGCTTTCTGCACCCACGGCAAACCCCCAGCAACAAGCCGGCGCCCGCACTGAAGCTCTGGCTGGGTAAGTGGCTGCTGCCCAAGCGCTGGTCTCTGAGGCAGGTCAGACCGCTGCCGCTGCCTGCAGAGGAGAGCAGCTCTGTGCATGTTACCAGGCTCAGTGGAAGAAGGCAAACCACTTACCTCAGCGCCACCTCAGGCTGGGGAAATACAAGCTGGTCGCCACGCAAATATTTATCTTTGGGGACCTACCAGAGACCCCTGGGGAAAAGAAAATAACTCTCTACACGTTTATTCATAAAGATTTCCAACGGGCCCATCTAAAGGCAAGTCCAGCATCTCATTACATAGACGTCTTCAGTGGCCACAGGGCTATGTAAACACCTTATAAATAAAGGCGCAGATCTCTGTCTCCCAAACATGATCTCTGTCTCCCAAACTGATCCCTTCTCCGAGAGGCCAGGAAGCAAGGAGTTTGCTGAAGGATTTTATTTTCTTTTTCAATACAGTTGTGTGTGGAGGGACTTACCCTTTGAAGGAGTAAAATGGAAATTTGCAGGAGGATTTAGAGTACTTCCTGCTCACCTTCGCCCTACCCAAGGAAGGAGCTAGGACTAGTAAGCTAAGAACATTCACTGAACCTGATCTTAAAAATGACTTCCACAGGGTCTGTTTCCTTACCTGCCTGGCACAACAAAGCTAATGCTGGATTCCAACTTGACTCCAAAAAGGAAAAAAGCATGACCTCAGGGCACCCTCCCACAGCGAGGGCCCCAGGTGATGCCGAGAAAGCACCTGCTCTTGGACAAGGCCCCAGCACGCATGCACACAAACACACACACTCCTTCTGCACGGTGACTCGCCGTAAAGAACACGGGGAAATGGCTCTGCGGGCTAAAGATTCTCCCTTGTTAGTCACCGTCCCTCCTCTTCCCAGCTCTTCCTGGCAGCTGGGCTGGGCAATGACTCAGGAAGGCAGGCGGTGGGAAGAAGCTAGTTCACCATCACAGCTTTAAAAAAATACTGAGGCCCTTACAAGTATAATTAACTCATAAGCTTACTAGTCATCTGGGAAGAGAAGAAGGGGGCTAGTGAAGGGTTGCAGGTGTGTATTTGGAGCAAGGTGGGAGAGGAGAGGCATTAGGACCATCGTTAGTAGAAAAATGAAAGCCCATATCTTCACGAAGATGGCTTCTGTAAACCAGGGAGTGACGTTCTGATAACCCTACACACTTCTCCACAGGCTGTTCTGCAGGGGGGGACTCTTCAGTGCTCAGCAAAGACCCCATGTCACTGGCAAAACCGAGTCCCACGAGCACCACACACTACCCCCTGGAGAAGGATGCCAGCAGCATTGTGGAGTGTAGCAAGACCTCTAGGTCCTGGCCACGTAGCTCGGTTGGCTAGAGCATCATCCAGATGTGCCAAGTTGCCTGTTCAATTCCTGGTCAGGGCACATACAAGACTCAACCAGTGAATGCATCAGTAAGTGGACCAACAAATTGATGTTTCACTCTCTCCACCTAAAATCAATACATAAAAATAAATAAATGTTTTTTAAAAAGATATCTAAAAGAAAAGGACGGTTGAAGCACTAGCATGAATTCAGACCTGTGCCAACAGTGAGTGAGAGCTGAGTGCCAGGACACTGCAGGGTCAGGCAGGGGAAAAGCACTGCCAAACCTGAGTCTCCAGGACTAGAAGAGTCTTCCTGAACATGATGGGCCTTTTGCTGAGTATATCTAATGTGAACATCTTGAGCAATGACACACAGGCCCAAGGGAAATGCAACGTAGCAGCATCTGATTGTGTTTGGGGGCGACACTTGTCACTGTCCCACTCTGTTCTGATTTTGTGCATGAAGCGAAGTCTCTGCCCTCCGTCTTCACTACTTAGCAGGGCAACGACTTGTTCCCTGATAACCCCACAAGAACCACCTCACAGAAAGTCCTACAGTGTTTGCCACCCTGACCCTGGCCTGTCCCTCCCTGTCACAGCTGGCCTCTCGCACCAGCCATGACGACGTGATCACACCACAACTCCAAAACTGCACATTAGGGAGGGTAACACCCCAAGATCCTCAGCACTTAATCACATGCTCCCTAGTGCTGATGTTCCAGACTATTAGCACTCCCATTAGCATGATTTGTAACTGAATTTTTAACCAAACCCCACTGCTTTTGGCTCTTATTCAGGCCCAAATACAAAGGAATGAGTAAAACTGTTTTCTCCGCATCGGTATCTCGCCTCCTTGGCAGGTGGAGAGGGTGATATGGAGTTGCTGGCATGTCCTCCCCCTCCTTGGAAAGGAATTCAGCATGTAACAACCTCCTCAGCCAACCCACCAGCCAGCTGACTCTCAGGGGCAGCAGCGGCGGAGCAGCAAGGCTGGCCCCAGCTGCCAGGTCAAGGAGAATACGCCTGATAAGGCAGAGGACCACTGCATTGGCTTTGCCCTCTTCTGAAGTCCAAATCTGTGGCCCGTGGTCTATGCTTCAGCCCCTAAAACAAGCCTCTCCCATCCTTATGTGTAATCAATTACATTGAAATGTCACTGTAGCCCTGACTGGGTGGCTCAGTTGGTTAGAGCATCGTCCCATGCACCAAAAGTTTGCAGGTTCGATTCCCGGTCAGGGCACATACCTAGTTTGTGTGTTCAATCCCCGGTTGAGGCAATTGATTGATGTAGAAGCTGATAGCAGAAGATAACCAACACACTCAAAATATCCAAATCAATAAAGTTATTGGTAAAAGTGAAAAATGTGTCTTTTATTTTACACAAAAAAGTAACAGACTTTTTGGCCAACTCAGTAATATCAATAGAGAATATGTCTTCCAAATCCTGGAACTTAGAATGTCTCCTATTGTTTTATGTATGTTCTCACAGAGTAAACTTTGGCGGCCTCTGTGCAGGGAAAGGCTGCTCACACTTGGTCTCTCAGGACTTTTCATCGCCTGGCTCCACGGTGACTCCCAAGGTTTTAACACAACGGCCTGGGTTTCAGCCTGACTGGAGGGACAGGGACTTGGGCGAAGCTGGCGCTGCAGAGCACGCACACTGAGTTTACTCAGATTTAGCACTGATGTAAAGAAGTTTAGAGCAGGAGCTTGTGAAGTCATAAGGAGCCCCAAGTGTAGCCACAGGTTCTGAGAACAGGAAACCCCAGAGCCCAAGGAGCCTCAGGGGCGGGCCCACCAGCCTTCTGCTTTCACAAAGGAGGCATGTAAGACATCCCGTTTCCATGCCGTAGGGAAGTTTTGAGTGAGATCGTTCTGACAAACACGGGTGACACAGGGCGGATTGAACCACTATGCCCTGACTGTACTACCTCATTTAGCCCACACTACGATCTTGTGAGGTAAATACCGCTATCAACCCCATTTTAGAGATGAGGAAACTGAGCCCCGGTCCCAAGATCAAATAACTAGCAAGCAACAGTCCCAGGGTTTGAACCCATGACTGTCTGACTATAAAGTTGCCCTTGTCACTACAGCCTGTCATCTGTCCCACAGGCAATGCCTTCACACTGGATTTCTGATTTCACTCCCTGTTATCACCCTCAGAGCAGTAAGACATTTTGGTGCCACCCCTCAGCAGGAAGCAAGAGGGTCATTTCTCATGTCAGGAATATATAACAAATAGCACACTGCACCAATAAATGACACTAAGCCAGGCCATCAGACAATCGGTCAAAGGTGGTAGAGGTGGTCCTCTGAGAAGAAAAAGCTGGTTTTGAGAAGAGGACCTTGTCATTGCCCGCTGAGAAAGGAAGGCAGGGGTACTCTTAATCAGGTGGTCAGTTCCTTTCTGGTTCCAGACTTCTTGGGGAGGGAGCTCCCTGGGGTCATTTTGTCTTCACAAGCCGCCGCCACATAAACACGCATGTGCGCACACCGGGAAGTGAACCCTGTCGTACTCTCTTCCTGGAATTTGCTACTTCGGTCCACCTCAGGTCACCAGGACCCCTGAACTAGAGTTGCCAGATTTAGTAAAAGACAAACAAATAAAGTAAGACCCCACTTAAATTCAAATTTCAGATAAATAATTTTTAGTGTATATCCCATGCAATATTTAGTAATACTTATTTTAAAAACTTACACTTGCTTATCTTCAATTCAGATTTAACCAGGGTCCTGTATTTTATCTGGCAACCCCACACGGGTTCCCAATATAGCACTACTCTCTTCAAGAACAAGCTTGTTAAGGAAGGTGAGAAACTGTCTCACAGAGATGATGACTGGGATTTAACCAAGTCATCGAGGCCCTGAATAAGACCCTTGTAAGAGAATCCTTACTGCACCCACCCAGGGGCCCTCCCTGAGACTTGGTGAGAACATCTTCCCACCAGGAAGGGCCTGAACTAAGTAGTCCAGATCCCTAAACACCTCCAGAGAGGTCAAGGAGTCAACGGCGTATTGCTCTCCCTGGTTGCACACGCACAGCTCCTTTCTCCTTGGTTCCTGTTCATGGCTAAGTGCCCACGTAACATTCTCATCTGCGGGAGATACGGAGACCCCTTCCCTCTCCCATCCTCTCTCTCCCACATTTTGAACAAAGCAGCTAAGACTCCCAGCTGGAACTCCTCTCTCACAAAGATTTGCTTGGGGGAGCAGATGGGAAGAATGGCAGTTGTGTAGCCAAAAAAAAAAAAAAATCACACTGGATGCCAGAGCAAGTTTCCACTTGAACACACCAGCTCTGTCCAATGTTTTCATTTTTCAAGTGCAAGCATGTTGCTGAAATCTAGATGCCACTTCAAAACACGACTCTGAAAGAGCAGCAAGTGGGTTTCTCTGGCACCGAATTCTTTCCCTTCTTCCCTGCTCTATTGTGACACAAACCTCACTGTTTCCACGTCACCATCTACGGAAAGCCTGTTCCACTCATGCTGCGAAATCCAGGGCCCAACCTACTGCGAAAGCAGGCTCCCCAAGCTCCTGATGTAGTTCTGAAATGAAAGTTCTCTATGGCCTCTCCTGCCTGGCTCTTATCTCCAAGTCATCTGGACCACACACCCGCAAAAAGCGACACCTGGTTTTGCAAGAACTTAAGACCAACAGCTTGAATTTGGCTTCCTCTGGACAAGCCAAAACCTCCCAGGCTACCCACATCTGTAAAAGGCAGTCCCCACAAGTTTCCTAACAGCTTGGCTCAATGTGTCTGAGCTCCACTCCTGGGGGAAGATCAGGGTGACCTGTGACCTTTGATAACTCTGAAGCACTTAGTTACTCCTGTCTGGGTCCAAGACCAGTGATTCTTGTCAGGGGCGTAGAAGGGGGGCCTGCCCCCAAGAGGAGCTTAATGAGAATATCCAGGAGGATGTCTTATTCAAAAAAGCATAATTAGTAGTATGCCATTTTATACTGAAAAACTATTTATTGTCTTTACAATGTAAACTACAAGGTCAGGGGGGAGTTTGCCCAAGTGAACAGCTATAGAAAAAGGAGGGTAATTACCTACTTCTGGTCAATAATAATGTCCAGTCTCTGTTTTTGTACAAAGAACACACATACCTAACATAACTTAAATCTTCAGTTCTGTCAGACAATCTAGATCTTATGGCTTGGGAATGAGCTTTGGTTCCTACATTTTTTTATACATCAAAGACACTTTGGCTTAACTGATATGGCTCATGTGAGACCTGATGGGTAAAGATAACATTTGTGCAAATAAATGGGGAAGTTTTTGATGCGCCAAGTTTAAGAAAAAGAGTTATATATGTGCAACGGTGTTAACACTGCAAATGTTATGAGTAACTGGTAGGGGGTGATACACTGTGTGCATTTCGAGTAAAGTTTGTTATATCAGTCAAACCACATAAAAATAGTGATGTGCGTTTGAAGCTGGTGCCGAGGTTTAGCAGAGTATGACAAGATCAAACAGCAATTGAGAGAGATAGGAAGAAATAGATTGTTTTGAAGGATTCTATTTCTAAAGTTATCTAATCAAAATCCAAGCCACCTTGGCTGGTGTGGCTCAGTGGATTGAGTGCCAGCCTGCAAACCAAAGGGTCGCCGGTTCAATCCCCGGTCAGGGCACATGCCTGCGTTGCAGGCCAGGTCCTCAGTGGAGGGCAAGCGAGAGGCAACCACACATTGATTCTTCTCTCCCTTTCTTTTATCCTTCCCTTCCCCTCTCTCTAAAGATAAATAAATAAACAAAATCCTTTTAAAAAATCCAAGCCAGCTTTTTACAAAACCCTACCTAAGGTAAGTCACGATGCAGGACTGGCTGGCAGGCCTCTAGCATACCCTAGGGAGATGTGTTATGATTCAGGAATATTAAATAAATGTGCTACTCAGCAAGAACACTTTAGCTCTCCTATCCATTGGAAAATTGAGCATGTGTGAGGCCTTTAAGGATAGCCCAGAGCAAAACGGAAGAAAGTAAATCCTGGTACTTAGAGATGCCCTCCTCCTTCTAAACAAAAAGCAAATGAAAACAAAAAAAAAAAAAGTTTTCATTTCCACTCCAGCCCTGGAACAAATACTGATACGGCTTTCCTTATCCCTCTCTCCCCACGTTGGGTTGGTGGCTATGAACAGCAGAGCGTACCTGGAGGGGTGGCAGTGCTGCAGCCCAGGGAGAGACTGAGTGGGGGACAAGGCGTGACAGGGCCCGGCAGGGCAGAAATGGAGTGGCCAACCATCCTGTTTGTCCGAGACTCAAAATTTTCAATGCCGAGACCAGGAAGGTCCTGGGAGAGCTAGAACGATTGGTCACCATAGCAGGCTGGGGGAACCGGCAGGAGTGGATTTGGGGAGCACTAAGCAGGCCAAGGGTGTACGACCCTAAGGTGTCTGAGGAACCAGGACTGTGGTGCTTGGCTCGGTCCCCCAGGCATCTGTGACATGGTTTGTCTCCTCGAGGGAACCTACTCAACTCTCCCTCTTACGTCCCTTGCAGTTACCATGGAAGAACACAACGCACACAAACACACAGAGAGACACACACACACAATGTATGTCTTTGCTATAGATATGTTTATGTGTAGAAAATAAAAGAGCAAGTTACAGGATATATACAAGTAAGTAAAAGTAAAAGCATTGTTTCCTAGCCACTAAATCAAATTTAGTTTAAAATAATTTTAACTACAAAAGTAGTATCTTCATTATAGAAAAAAAAGTTACAGAAAACTAAACAAAAAAGAGCAGACTCCCATTCTACTCAGAGACACCACTTAATGCCTAGGAGACCTTCTGGCTCTGCTTGCTATCCCCGTCCTTGGCAGCACATTCGAGTGACCTGGGAAGCTCTTAACAACAGTGACGCCTGGACACCCCCCAGACATTCTGATTTCATTGTTCCGCCATCAGTATTTTTTAAAGGCTCCTCCAGGGATTCTAAGATTCAGGGAAAGTTGGAAACCACTGCTCTCTTCGATATGTGAATCCTCTCGCTGAACACAGGTGCACACACACGCAGACACACGTTCATATCACACCTGGCATACCGTTTCATTTCTTGCTTTCTCACTCAGCAGTACACTGTGAATAACTTCCCAGGTCCATAAATCAGTTATGCAACACTTTAAATGGTGCCATGGTGTTCCACTGTGTGATTTAATTCATTTAACAAATTCCTATTGTTGAGCATTTCTATTGTTTCCTAACTTTGTTCTCACATAATAATGATTAAGGACTTTGAACTGTATAAACCAGCAACCAGTGTCCATTGAAAATGAATAAATTGTATATTTGTAGTAAAAAAAAAATGAAGTAATAATGAATAATGATCCAGGACTTCAGAGCTGTACTGCTTTGGTTTGAGTCCCGGACACTCACATGTTGCAAGTGACACCAGACAAGCCACTCACCCCCTCTGCGCCTCGGGTTCCTCACTGCCAAACACGGTAACAGTGGTGCCTGGCTTTTAAATGAGGTAACACATATAAAGCACTAACCATGAGCTTAGACAGTGTTAGTTATTGATCACTATTGATCTTTTCCTACTTCCCAAATTATTTTCTTAGGCTTTCCGTTTTAAGTCTGTATATCTTTTTCTTGTTGAACTGTAAGAGCTCTTTACATATTCTGGATATTAAGCCCTTATCAGATACATGATTTGAAAACATTTCCCCCCATTCTGCGGGTTGTCTTATCACTTTCTTGATAGTGTTCTAAGAAGTTCCAAAGTTTTTAATTCTTATGAAGCCAAATTTTTTCCTTTTGGTTGCTTGTGATCCAGGCATCACATCTAAGGACTCGCTGTTGAGCAGCCCTCATGCCCACGGCAGCGTAAGTGTTGCAGCAAAATGTGCCCCGCACACACAGCTTCCACCTGGGAGTTCCATGCATTACTGCTGCTCACAGTCACTGGCCATGAATGTCACACGGTTTCACCTAACTTAAGGGGGAAGAGAAGTGCAGTCGCACCATGTGTCTGAAAAATGTGAAAAATCAGAAGTATTTGGTAAACAGCATTCATGACCACTGTGATTAACTTACGCTTGAGAAGCATCAAACTTGGGATTACCAAAAAACAACATACGTTGTGTGTGCTTGAACCAAAAGATCTGTTCTCACTGAAGTGCAGCCAGATTTTATGTTCTTGCCTTTTCTCACATATGAGAAACAGTCACGTGAAAAATGTTTAACATCTTCAGCAAGTTTGGGCCAAACTACATTGTTGATTATTTCACTTGGTGGTTTTTACATAAGAAAGTGCCTGTAATTCCTCTTAGAATTTAGTGAACAGGAAGATCTTTATTTCTAGATAAAATTATGTGCTTCCCTTTTATTTTGGAATGAGAAATATGTTTATATTTTTACTTTTGTTGCTAGGAAGCTCGGAGTGGAAATTAATGACCACCTCTTTCCTCCCAGAATAGCTAACACTCTTTTTCAAATAAGGTTTTTTTTTAATGTTTATTTTAGCCATCTTGTGTCATGTCTTTTTCTTCCTGAACTACCTCATTTTTGGCCAGGCAGTTAGGAGATAAATTATAAATAAATGACACATTTTATTTTCCTTTCAAATATAGTACTTAGGGGAACGTCATGCTTAATTTCTAATTTTACAGCTCTTTCTGCCGTGTTTGTGCATCAAAACCACAAGAACGAACTAATGACATCGAATTGGTGCAGCATGGGCAACGGTCTGAGAACACGGAGGAAGGCACGTTTTCACTCCTAGCGTCAACACTCGGGTCACCAAATGATACTCCCAATTTACACTTCTGTGGGGGGTAGTGTGGAACTTATATCACAAGCCTCAGAAGAACCCAATTAAAAAATATACGAAGGATTTGAATAACATTTCTCCAGAGAAGATACACGTGTGACCAAGAGCACATCCAAAGATGCTCAACATTGTTAGTCATGAGGGGAATGCAAATCAAAACAACTGCACCTCCATGAGGACGGCTCTAACAAAGGAGAGAGGCGGAAACAAGTCTCTCTGAAGAGGACAGGGAGAAACCGGGATTTTGGGCACTGCTGGTGGGGATGTGAAATAGTGCAGCCACTGTGCCAGTCTGGCATTTCCTCAAAAAGTTAAACATAAAGTTATCTTATGACCCAGCAACTTTATTCCTTGGATGTGCACCCAAGAGAACTGAAAAACATATGTTCACACAAAGCTTATACGAGAATGTTCACAGCAGCATTATTCACAGTAGCCAAAAGGAGAAAATCAGCTGGCGAATGGATAAACAGAAGGTGGTGTGTCCATGCATCCTAAAGGAATACTATTCAGCAATAGAAAGGAATGGAGTTCTGATACATGCCACAACATGGATGAACCTTGGAGACACTGTGTCCGTTGAAAGAAGCCAGACACGAAAGGCCACAACTCGTATGATTCCACTCATATGAAATGTCCAGAACAGGTAAATTCATAAAGAGAGAAACCACATTCGTGGTTGCCAGGAGCTGAAGGGGTAGGGAAACAGGGAGTGACTGCCAACCGGTACAGGGTTTGGGTTGGTGAAAATGCTCTGGAACTAGGTAGTAGGGATGGATGCACAGCTGTGCGAGTCACTAAAGGCCACTGAATTGTATACTTTTAAATGGCACAGTGTGGTGGTATGTGAATTATACATCAATAAAAATTTTTTTTTAAAGAATGCTAAAGTCAGCCAGAATTTTTAGCATCTGTACTCAAGAAGACATATATAGAAAGTTCATTTCAGTATTGTTTTTAACTGTAAAAACCAGCAACCAGTGTCTGTTGAAAATGAATAAATTGTATATTTGTAGTAAAAAGAAAAAGAATGCTAAAGTCAAAATGAAGCCTCAGTTAGCTTGGGTAACTGCGTGACCTCCATTAGCAAAACCCCTTCAACCATGGTTGAGATAAACGATTGAGATTTTAAAACTATTGTTGTATTAGTTCACCTATACTTACTGATAAAAAACCAAATTTCTTCTAAAAGGAATATGGTTGTATAGACTCCAAAGTTAATTTAAATTATTTCCGCTATTATGTTACTTAGATATATCCAAACATACATTTCAGTTTAAGGTCCTTGGACTTATATGTACAAACAGCAATAAAGCCAAAACAAGCACACACAAAATTCAGATCACCAACATTAAGTTGATGGGGAAGATGGTCTTGTCTGCCGAAACTGAATCGCACCCACGTAGATATGACTGCTAGGGCACAGGTCTCCCATGCCTGACACGCATAGTGTCACACCGTGTATCACCTCAATTTCCCCTCACTTTTCCAGGTTCCACAACAATTCACGCGGTCTTCACTCGGCACAAATGCATCTCATTGACCAGTGACAGAGCAGCCCCAGATGATACCAACACAAAAACAAACATACAAATGATGGACAAAGAAATACTATGGCAGCATTTATTTCTAGACTGATAGTGTAGGTTACCCAGAATGGATTTATATTAGCTCTTTTGGATTTTTGTCAAAATAAAACATTTCATTTTTTGTTCTCTTAGCAAAATCTCACATCTTCAAGAATACATTCGCTGAGCCGCAGAGGCTTCATGACTGAACTCTGAGAAACACGGCTGTAACGTGTACCACCGGTTTTCAAATCTGAGCATGCTCCAGGATAACCTGGGAGGGTTTGTTAAAGCCAGGTTGCTGGGCTCCAGCACCAGAGTTTCTGATGTAGCAGGCCCGGGGTGGGGCCCAGGATTTGCATTTCTAACAGTTCTCTAAGTGTAACTGATGCTGGTGCTCCAAGGACCACTCTTTGAGGTTCACCACCCTCTATCTTTCAAATATTAGGTGATAACCATCAGTTCCAGACAGATTTCTATGGAAGGAACCAGAGAGCAACCAATTCAGGGTTACAATTCAGGGTTCTAATGCCTAAAAGTCACATTCTGTGATAGTTCATTTTATGTGTCAACTTGGCTGGGTCACGGAGTTCCCAGACATTTGGTCAAGCAGAGTGTCTGTTAGGGTGTGTTGGATAAGTTTAACATTTGAATCAGCAGACTGATGAAAGCTGGCTGCCCTCCCTAATATGGGTGGGCCTCGTCTAATCAGTCAAAGGCATGACTAGAACCAAAAATCCTCTCCCTAGTAAGGAGGAACACCTGCCTGACTGCCTTGAGCTGGGACATCATTTTCTTCCTACTCCTGGACTCAAGCCGAAACTTTCACTCTTTCCAGGTCTTGAGTCTGCTGGCGTTCAGGCTGGAACCACACCAGCGCTCTCCTCAATCCCCAGACTGCCGACTCGTGACCCTCCATTCCCATGTGAACCAATTCCTTAAAATAAATCTTCTCTCCATCTATATACATTCTATTCGTTCCGTTTCTCTGAAGAATCCTGACTAACGCAAAAATTAATGGGCCTTTCTTGCACTTTCACACAGACTAAGCCCAGAGGTAGAATGGGGGAAATCTCGTTAATAAACTTTCAAGATCCATTCACCTCCAGTCAAAGGTTTCTATAGCAACCTGAGTTCCCAAGCGAGGCTCAGGCCACATTTTCACAAACTGCTACTAGATGAGTGGAAATAAGTAAACCCTTGTGATCAACCAAGAAGGCGAGGACTAATAAAATAATAGCCAGCAGTGCCTGAGCTGAATTAATTCCCCAAGATTTAAGACTACAGAACACTGGGCACACACATCTACTCTACCACATGATTACCTAATTTCTTGTGGTCAAAACAATGATTTCACACCATTATCACTGTTTCATACATTAAAAAATATTTCTTTCCTTCCTTTTTCTTAATGTCCCCAAACATTCTGAGAGGCCCCATAGTGTCATTTTGAGTATCAATTTCATCATTTGCTAGTTGTGATGACCTTGAACAGGTTACTCTACCTATATAAGCCTCAGTTTATTCATCTGTTCACCAGGAATAAGAATTCTAACCTGTATCAGTCAGGGTCTAACCAAAAAAACCAGAAACCACTTTTAAGTATTTACAATAGAAAGAGCTTAGTGCAGGGAACTATCTCCACAGATGAAGAAGGAGCCGAGAGGAAGGAAGCCACTAACGACCCTGGGGAAGGCCGAGCGAGGACGTGAAATGACGGCAGTTCAGGGTCAGCTCAAGAAGCTGGGTCTCTGAGGTCCTGTGTGGCAGCTGCATTGGAGCAGCCACCTAAGGCAGAGGCAGATGCAGATGTGAGGGCTCCTCTGGCTTCTCCCTTCCCCTTACCTTTCAATCCTACCAATGTCTTCCGCTGGACACACCATCCAGATGCAGCCTGGGAAACACACCCTATCAATTGACTTTTCTGTGACACAGGAGTAGGAGCTACAACCGAGGGCCAACAGGCCCAGGGCCAGCAAAGGCTGCAAGGATCAAGTGACAATGCATGTAAAGTCCCTCGTCTGCTGTAGATGGTTGGGTCCTTTAAGTTGTAAGTTTTAAACTGGGGCTCTTGTGTGCCTCACTTGCTTTTCCTTCACCCCCTTCAACAAATTTTCCACTCCTCATGGTTTCTCTTTGTCCTCACACCCTCTCATCAGCCGGTCCTTTCCTCCCACTTCCTCGCCCACACTCAACAGCAGACAGCAAGTTGGCTGGCCTCCCAACGAGACTGCAGACTCGATGAAATCCTAGGGGTGGCGATTTCACGGTTTAGAGCCAGATCCAATGATGTCGTCTTCTTCTCAGAGCCTGAACCCCCTGCCTGCACACACGAGGCCGCAAAGGCATGCCCACCACAAGTAAGGCAACGGGCCGTGTGGGCCCTTTATCCGGAAGCTCTCCCTCCACTCAGACCACCTCACCAGTTGCCACATCGGACCATACAGTTTGCCACAGAGCCACCTCCGATGAACATTCTGGCTGGGTCTCATTATCTGAAGAAGGGGCAGATAGAAAGAGAAGACCTCTGAGTCCCCTTTCACCCCTATCATCCCATGGTTCAACTGATAAAGTTCAAAGGGAGCCACAAAATGGGGGCCACCCCAGTGGCCCTGCCCATGTCCCAAGTTAGAACCTCAGTCAGCCTACACTTACTGGAAATACCTCAGTCAAGGAACCCTAAGACCAATCACAATCCTCCAACTCAATTTTAGCTCACCTTACCCTAGAAAGTAGGACCTGCTGGCCTGAGGAGGAAATCCCCACCCTCCTAGTCAATCATGCCCTCATTGCCTCTCCTAATTCGCTATAAAATCTACCCTTGCCCCAAATCCCCAGGGAGGAGTACTCCACTGCTTGTGGGGCACTGTACTCCCCCATCCAGGCCATGATTTCCCTTGAATAAAGGACACCAAACTTGTCACTAATGGTTTTGGTTTCGTCATTTGACACTACTATGGTTTGCATTTCCGTAAGGCTGGGCTGTGGCATGTTCCCTGCCTTAACCCGAGTTAAAAGTCCCCAAATTCTTGAGACCCGATGCAGAGTGATTTTCTGTTAACCTAGGAGGCATTTAAGAACAAAAGACTCCAGGGTTTATCCTGGCAGTATAGAGTATAATATCCTCAAATCCAACCCTCCTTATGAATAAATAATTTGTAGATTCAAATAATCCAAAAGTAGGAAGGCAAAATTAGGTCAAGAAAAACTATTCCACTTCACAAGGCTCATAATGAACCTTTTGTGCCAGTTTCCACCTTTATCAATCGCAGAGCCCTTGTCTGTTTCTCCTTCATATCTCGTCCCCAGGGTGCATAAAAGAGTCACTGCTCTGTCATTATCTTTAACATTTGGAACCCAGATGTGAACTGAGTCCATCAGCTTGACCAACAAATGCCAGTCTTCTTGTTAGGTCCCACTAGGAAATGGCTGGGCAAACACTCAACTCTTTGCTTTGTACCCAATTTGATTCAAGTCGTGGCACAGTTTTAGACATCTTAACCAGTCCTGCTCTCCCTCTGGTTCTCACAGTGTGGATCCCAAGCCAGCAACATCAGCATCACCTGAGAACCTGCTAGAAATGCAAATTCTTAGGCCCCATCTCAGCCCCACTAACACAGAATCTGCAGAGGGTGGGAGTCTACAGCCTGTGTTTGAACAGTCCCCCGGGCGGTTCTGATGTATGTAAGGTCTAAGAAACACTGCTCTGGGGAGAGGGTGGGCGAAACAGATGGAAACAGATGGATTCAAGTGAAACATACTATTGCTTTTTTTCTAATGACCTGAATTTGAATTTAAATCCCAGATCTCTCCACAATCTGAAATCTATAGTCTCTCTAATGCCTATTTTATTCAGTACTCATTGTCCTGAGAAGGCTTTTATTATTAAGGGAGGGTAATTTCAAGTAAGAATACAATGGGAATTGGAACACTGCTACTATTGTCCTGTCAAAACGAACAAATGCCCCTCTACCAAACTCTCATTTTACATTTGGAAGGAAAGGAAGGCTCTGTGCCTCTTCCAAACGTGACTCACTTTTGCTGGTAAATGCTTCTTTCCTATAATTGGGTGAATGTGCACAAGCGCCCTCCCGTACCTACCAAGAAACAGGAGGTCCTGACGTGGGACCGGAGCCATATTTCCTGGCTCTTTTTTCCTCTTTCAACTTTGTAAAAGCTCTTCATCCTTTCCAAGTAAAGGGGAGTTTTGGCAAAGAATTCTCCAGGGTGACAAAAAGCATTTTCTCTTCACTCTTTTGTTGTGCTGTTAGATTTTAAACCCTTTTGACCTGAGAACAATACACTGCAGAGTTACTTTATGCTGCTGCTTTCCGCCGCGCTTTCTCCAACCCTGAGAGTAATAGGCCGCCATTTTCACATCAGAGAGCCAGTAGCTGCAGTGAATCTAAGTTTAATGCAAGTCAGGCCTGTAAGTACTGTTACTCCTACCCTTAGCTGGGCTGCTGTAAAGGGCTTAATTTTTAAAAAGCAATGTGGCACTCCAGTTAGAAGGCCAGTTAGCAGGAAATGGTCTCCCAACTCAATAGAATGCTGACCACCCTGGTGGGCACACAACCCAGAAGGTAATTTGGGAAATTTAGGGAGTTAGAGGAGATGACTAAATAAGAGAAAAGCCAGACAATTTCCTTTTTCCTTTTTATGAAGACTGTGATTGTAGACTGTAATCTTCTCATCACTAATGAAATGGAGGAAAAGGGAAGTTTAAAATATGTGGTAGTGTTAAATAACCCATAACTAAATGCATGGGCAACATCATAAATATACATCTTGGATGGAAATACAATGGGGGCCTAGATGTTTGATGTAGGACTTTTTAAAATACAACTCCCCAAAGAAAACTCTAAACAAACACACAAACAAAAGAATTCCTCTAGCACTAAACCAGAAATATGCTATATATTCCTAAGCATTTGTTCCCAGTGATCTAAAACCAGCTATAACTCGATATAGCCTCAAGTGAAATAAAGATTTGCTGGTTAGCTTGATAATTAGATTATTCTAGACAGTCAATCTGGGCAAATCATGTCCCAAAGCTAATGTTTCTCCTTGTAATTATCTATGTCTGTCTACAACCATCAAATTAACCAGATAATTGCAGAGTCTCCAACATGACGTGCAGACAAGCTACAGAGACTCTGTTCAGGCTTCTCCTCCTCTTATTCCTTCTCCTTCCTCCATATTTACTCTTTCATTTATTTACTATTTACTCTTGCATCTTTTTTTCCTTCAAAAGTTACTTGGGCTAATTAAAGAAAATAGGCCACCTGGGCCTATGATTTATAGAATTTATTTGCCACGTCCCAAACCTGGCTTTTGTTTTACTAGTATTCACCTTTAATGGCATCAAGCATTCCACTAAAAATGCTCATCTTTGAAAGAGTACGGAGAACACACAGGTTGAGACACACGAACTAGTGCTTGGCAGTTTTCAGAGTGCCGTTTCATAGCCTGATTCGCCTCATGGCCCAGCCCTGTAGGGTGGCGGTTATTTTATATGCAGGAAAACTATCTCTTCAAGTGACTTCCCCAAGGTCAGAGGGCTAACAAAGGCAAGATGCCCTAGTTAGGTCTCCTTCTTCTGAATGTTCTGAAACTGAGCTGGAATGTATTTATTGGAGCCAAATACCAAGCAAGGTATAATTATCATTCCCTTAACATGAGGGTAGAATACAGAAGAACCCCTGCAGCAGGATAGAAATGGACAGATGTGTCTGAGCTCAGCATCTTTGTTTGTGAGGTTTATGTCTCTAAACTAGAGATTCCTAACCATGTCATTGACAACCCCCTGCCCCCGCCTTTACAATGCCAGTTAGAAGGAGAAGATAAAGGATTTTAGTCTTCCAGGTACAGCTAAAAAGGATGGCAACTAAAGAGTTTCTCAGAGCCCTCTAACAGTATTTATTATAGGTTAGTAGTTACAACTTTTATTGGATATAAGATTTGTTTTCTTTCAAATAATTTAAAGAGGAAGCATAGCCTAAACAAGACTAATTTCTCATTGGGTACCATCTTGGCTGGTTTTAACAGTTTAGGGGATTTTTTCAGAACTACAAGTTCAAAACATCAAATCAGCTAGCTTAACTGCAGTAATTAAGCCCAAGGGAAACTGTTTCTTCTATACAAACTCTGAGCTAATTTATTGGATTAAACTGGGTAAAACCTTTCCCATGATTAGATACACTTTTAGGTTCCAACCAGGACATCCCTCCTACATAGAGAGGTGTTTCTAATGAGAGTGGTATTATGACAAAAGGTAGACAATTGAGATTATTAGGACAAATATTGTATGGGAATTTAAGGGCGGGATGGCTTTAATGCAAGAAGCAAATAGAAATTCATCTAAAATGTAAAGGTAGTTGATAACTCAAGGAGAGAGATTTCTCAACATGCATCGGAAAAGGTTCAGGAGAGAAAAATACTTTTACCTGGAGCAAAAAAAAGGGAGGGATACTTTAGGGTAACCTGAAGACGAGCCACCTAAAGCATCCCTTAAAGATATAGAAATAAGGAAGCCAGTCAAGAGGCATTGCACCTGATCACACAGTTAAGAGGTGAACTGGAATTGGTACTTACCCAGTGCTCCCTTGTATCATTTAGAATGCATTTTGTTGTAAGAAATAATAAACTCAAATTGGCTAAAAACAAAACTGACTCACTGGTTCCTAGAACAGGAAGTCAGAGTTGGATCTGACTCAGTCATTTAACTCATTACCAACATGAGTTCTGTCTTTCTGCTCTGATACTGAGGAGAGGCTCAGTGGGGGCTGTCACAGACACATGGCTCTCCATGTGCCTTGGACTTCTCACATGGTAGCTGGGTTCCAAGAGGGACTATTCCAAGATTGAGTATTCAAAGGGACCCAGAGGAAGCTGCAAGGTTTCTTCTAACCTACCTTAAAAGTCCCAGAATGTCACTTCCACAATATTCTGTTGGTCAAGCAAGTCACTAAGACCAGCCCAGACATACAGGGAAGGGGGGTAGACTCCACTTCTCGAGAGAAAGAGCAACAGGTATGTAAGGGAGAGAAGGAAACTTGAAGACTCTGTACCACAACCTAAAATGACTGAGCACCATTGAAGCAGACCCCTATTCAGAAACATCTATTAGCTGTCACTGCCTGTATGCTGAAGACCAAACTCCTGGCCTCTGAGACCCTTGCCTGGCCCACTTTACTTTTCCAGGCTCATCCTCCACTATTCTTAGCCACTCATTATTGTCTAAATCAACCCTGTGTTTTTCCACCTCTGTGCTTTTGCTTATGACATTCCCTTTTCAGCAAGGTCCCTCCCCATTCACTTTCTAACCAAATCTTATTCTATTAAAGCCCAGCTCAGATCCCTTCTGCCCTTCACCCGACTACCTCAGGCTCAGATTTCAAGCCTTTCTGAACTCCTCCCACACCACCAACCAGACCTTTCCCACAGAGCGGTTCATTGGGTAATAGACCATCTGATAGCATGGTCAGAAAAGGGAAAGAATGAGTTTTGTTCACTATTTTCTTGGTTTAATTTTTCACAACAAGCATTTAGTTTTACAATACAAAAACAAACAAACTTTTAAGCAAGGGGTAATAGAAATTCCTCAGAACACTTGATAAGGGCGAGAATAATCTTCAAAATTTCATAAAGAAAAACAGTTTACTCTGGGAATACTGAAAACAACTAAATGAAATTAGCTCATGGCTCTATCCACTACCGATGTTTCACTGCTCCTAATGTGTCTTCCTCTGGTTTATCATTTTCATACTCCAGTGTTTTCTCTGAGACCGTTTATCAAGAATGAGGAATTGGGAGAGTCAGGAATCTTTGGAAGCTACACCAGGCACACCCTGCAACCTGCACAAATATTTGACAATTGAGCCATCAAGTCAAAAGTCGTCCTTAGCCTTGACCCTGGGCTCACCATCTTTTATGAACACGTAAAGAGGGGTCAGATATGAATCAGACCAAGGCCACTTCCCTCCCTAAGCTATTTCACAATGTACAGCCTTGAAAATTGCCATCCCAGAAGAGAAAATCTGCTCTTTCCTTGACTCTGTTTTTCACATTAAGGTCTATAAATAGACTCTTCTGCTACCTCAGCCTTTGTTCAATGTTGGCTTCCTTAAATTAAAAAACAAAACAAAACAGCCCTGGTCAGGTGGCTCAGCTATGTGGAGCATCGTTCTGTACAACAAAAGGTTGCAGGTTTGATCCCTGGTCAGGGCACATACCTAGGTTGTGGGTTCAGTCCCTAGTCAGGGTGCATATGGGAGGCAACTGATTGATGTTTCTCTCTCACATCGACGTTTTCTTTTCTCTCCCTCTCTCCCTCTCTCCCCCTTCCCCTTCCTCTCTCTCTAAAATCAATAAATATATCCTTAGGTAAGAATTAAAATAACAAAACAAAGACACAGGAGAGCGGCCTCCATGAAGAGGTCCTTCAGGCTTTCTAACAGCTTTCAGATAAGAATACACATTCCTAACTAATAATAAGATCTTTCATTTGTCAATTCCTAAAGAAAAAGAAGTCCACAGCCTCCTCAGAATTAACAACCCTGAATGCAAAAATCCTTCTTGGTGGTCTGGGATTGGTTTGCCAACTCCTTCCCGAGCTCCAGTCAAGGGAAGGTGCTGTGACAACCCATAGTACTTCTCCCATGTTATCTCTTGGAGAAAACAAATGGTGGACGAGCCCATCCTTGTCTTTGTAAGGTAGCACAGAAAATAACTGTAAACCAAAATGCCCATGATATCTACAAATGATGAAGGTGGGTGTCGCTCCTGGAAAGAGAATTAGGTCAAGAAATAAGGATAAAAGGGGGTCCCTGAATATTTCCATGTGGCTATATCTTAAGGAGGTATTCCTGCAGTGCACACTGTGAAAGATACAATTTCTCCCTCTCATACCAACCCTCCCCCATACGAGATGTCACCTGGTACATGAAACTGCCATGACAAACCCCCATGAAATTCTCAATGAGGGAACAGGGGGAGGGACAGGAGTGGATAACCACAGCTGGCTGTAAGTCAGGGTTCCAACCTGATTTCAACAATGTAAATCCTTCCAGCTGGTGTGGAAAGAGAGATGGTCAGAAAGCTACAGAACTTCTGAAACAGAAATACTTCACTGTCAAAATGGATCAGAGCTTACTTTCAGAGCTTACAAGGCCACCTTGCCCTCATCCATTAACCTTCATGGCCCAACCCTCTCCCATGTTCACTGAGGTGGGAAGCTCAGGGAGGGGGTCTCATGATGACCCAAACAGCTGCCAGCTGAGTGCACAGCAAGCCATGACATGGTTGTCTAGACTTTTACCCCTTGAGTTATGATGAAACAGATGGGTAGAACTCACAGAATTCCCTCACCAATAAGTTCCTCTCAGAAACTTTATTTGCAAAAACACTTCATACGCTGAAAAGGTGCGCTAATTGGTGCTAGAAGAGCCAAGTGATTTGCAAGCTACTGTATAAACAAAGTCACTTGTGGCTCCCAGACACATACATGGCTTTTCAACACCACTTAGCCTAAGCATCATTGAAAACATGGCTTTTGAGGAAAAACTTGAAATGAAGGAGTGAGCTACAGGAGCATCAGGGTGAGGAGCTTTCCAGACAAAAGGAATGGCCAGGCTAAAGGATCACGAGTAGATTTGCCTTTTCTACATTCTGGAACTTCGCTCCTGTAAGAAATGTCAAAGTCCAGGATGAGCCAGAGACAGGGATACCAAAGCAGGCCAACACTAGTGGGGAGGACTCAGGCTACCCCTTTGGCCCTTGGAATGCCAGAGAAAGGGATTTGGTAGTCCCAGATGTTTTCACTCCTTCCCTTTTCATCCCCACTTCCCCTGAGTACTCCTCCAGCCTAAGCCTTCCCCATGACCCCTACTCAAGACCACACTTCCTGCTAGACATCTCCAGATGCATATCCCACAAGCATTTCAAGTCCAAGTATCCCAAATGGTCCAAGGCATCTTTCCCCAGAAGTCTTTCTTTCTCCTTCTAGATGTAGACCCACTACCTCAGCCAGAAACCTGCTTGCCTCTTCTCTCTCCCTCATGACCTATATCCAACAGGATGCACTGTCCTATTAATTCCAGCTGCATAATATCTCCAGACTCCCCCCTCTTCTCTGTTTCCTCTGCTACTGCCTTACTTCAGACATTGATCATACCCTAGCCAGACTCTAACCTGACCAAAATGATCTTTCTAAAACCAGATCTGACCATGTCACTCCCTCACCTAAAATTCTTCAATGGCTTTCCATAGTACAAAGCTCTGACTTCTCAGAATGACATATAAGGTCCCTAGGAAAAAACATCACTGTGTTTTCTATACATCACAGATTATTGTTGATTGAAGTTAGAGATTAAGGTATATACTCCAATTTTTAAGGGTGGTACCTACTGGCAGGATCTCACTGTGGCTCAGTTCTATTAAACATTAAAGAATGCACCAAAAACAACAGAAACAATAGTGTTGGATTGGGGCTTTTCTGTTCCTCAACATGCAAACCCTCTTCCTATCTGGCTGGAATCCTTCATAGCTAGACGCCCCAACTTCTACTATAGAGCTAACGGAAGAGGTCTTCCTTTCCCTCATCTTGGCCTCAGATAGGATCACAAGTGATTTTGAAACTTAAGTAAGAGACCCCAGGAAGAAGGGATGGGTAGATTAGGGCTGCAGCAGTGAAAGAATCCAGCAGTGGTATCTGGAACCGGCAACAAGAACAGAATATTTGTGCTTCCTGGTTTCCCTTAGTTCCTACCTATTTTCAGCATCTACTTTTCCAAACATCTTATCAATTTGATGAACCATCCAACATCTTACCAATAGATTATTTTTTCCACTTAAAGTATCTAGAGTAAGTTTCTGTTGCTTAGAATCAAGGACCCAGGCTGATACACCATCTAATGATTATTGAGTGCCTTCTCTGTGTCAGACGCTGCATGAAGCCTCACACATGCACTATCTCATTCGGTCTTGCCCTGACACAGCCCTATCAGGTGAGGACAGAGGAGGAAATACAGGCGAAAAGACTAACTTGCCCAAGTCATACAAGCAGTTTGGCAAGGCCAGGAAACAAAATCAGCCAATGTGATGCTAGAATTAATCCTCTTCATCATCTTCCTACCTCACAAAATAAAATATTCTGAGGCTTTTGAAAGTATGAAATTGGAAGATCATGCTTGAGACATACCCTTAAGGTCTATGGAAGGGGTCTCCAACCCGCGGCCCACAGGCCACGCACAGCCCAGGATGGCTATGAATGCGGCCCAACACAAAATCGTAAATTTACTTAAAACACCATGAGATTTTTTTGTGTGATTATGTGTTGCAATGTCACGTAAAATAAACATAAGTACAATGATGTTTTATTACTTAGATATGTGCATTTTCTATATTAGTGATCATAAACTTGGGACCTGCTTGACAATTTTGAAAGATTATTGAAAGGGCCGCTGTATAACTAGGGTTATTATGTGAGGACATTTTTGCTTATCTCTGGTTGGATATCATGAAAATTATGCATGGACCTTTTTTTTCACTCGTCAGTTTTCATCAGTGTTTGTGTATTTAGTGTGTGGCCCAAGACAACTCTTCTCCTTCCAGTGTGGCCCAGAGAGGCCACAAGGTTGGACACCCCTGGTCTATGGGTATTGGGAGTTAATAAACTGCAAAGAGAAATCCTGAAAAGACATAAGGAAAGTAAAATATTTAGGTAAGATTGGAGATAGTTTTACCATGAAGCAAACAAAGCTTAAGTAACCTTTGCTTGCAAGTGGCCCCTTTCAAAGCCCTAAATTTAGTTTTGCATTTATAAATTTGTACTCTTCATCTTAAAGAAGACTCCTCAAAATGGTTTAAGTGTCAGACTCCACAATATCTGGATCCGTTGCTGGAGGAGACCATGAATTTGTCAGATTAGAAACTCATTCTCTAGCCCCAGATTTGGAGATCAAGCAGAGGATTTCTACAGAGACACAGATCTACAGAATATGGATGAAAGCACAGGCAACCTTTGAGGCCACACCCACTCTCCTGTGCCCCAGGGAGAAAAAAAGGAGAGTTCAAAGTCATTTCTCACCACTGCAAATAGGATTCAGGGCACACTCTGGAACAGCTTTCCCCAGAAAGCTGGCTCCCCTCCCTTCTAACAACAGGAAAAACAAGATTTGTGCACGTGCAGGTTCAACAGCAGCAGCCAAGACTGGGTGAGTCCTGCTGTCTCAGGCCCTCCTTCTTATGGAACCAGCTGGATGTGGTCCTGACTCTCAGGAAGAGGGGACAGACAGCCAGGCTATATTGGGGAGACTACAAGGATGCTGTCTTTATTTAAAATGACATTTTGGAGCCCTATAACTAAGGATATACAGAAGTAGCCACAAAAAACTGGTAGGAGAGGTAGATATACAGAACAGGTGGGATCTGCATGCACGTGTGGCAGTTAAAAATCAGGAGGTATATCTTGGCTGTGGAGGTCCCCCCTGAGGAGCAAGGGGTCTCAGCCCCACACCAGGCCCCCCCGCCCACGGTTCCAGTGCCAGGAAGAGAAGTCCACATAACTTCTCGATATGAAATCAGCAGAGACTGTGGCTTAAAGATTATGCTGGAGTCCCAGGCATTCCTCTTAAAGGGCTCGAGCATGAGCTTACTTGTTGAATGACTCACTGGTCCTGAGCTCCAGTGCTGAGACAGCAGCTCACAAGGTACCAGGGACATATGGGGAGGAAATGAATTGTCTGGCTTTGGGGCAGGGCTGGAGGGGCAGCTTTCTCCCAGACAGAAGTTCTGGCAGAAGCCATTGTTCCTTTGCTGAGCCCTTCCCCTGCAGGTCCAGGAGGATACCACATCTGAGTCTCCATCAACCTGGATAACACTGTCCACCCTGCCCTGATGATTCCCTGAGACTCTGCCCCACCCAACTTTGGGGCCCACTCAACTTGCTTCCAGTGGCTTTTCCATACAAATGGCCTGTCTTGGTTCATGCTAGAGACATTCCTAAAATCTCTCAAAAGGTTCACAAACTCCAAAAAAGCAGCATCTGTCCTTGGTGTGGCCCATACCTCTCACTAAACAACCACAAGCCCATCACTAGGGCCAGCTACCTCAGTTTGCAGCTTAGCCTCTCCCAGGCACCTCCAAGCTCAGCACAAGCAGCAACCATCTGAAGATCACTTTGTGTGTCTCATACCAAGTGGCCCCCAGCAGGGCACAGGCAGGACACAGGGAGTGGCTGACTTTGGCCTGCACTTTCCAAGAGGCTCCAGAACAAACACACCTGGTGGCCAGCTTAAAACCACACCAGAGTACCACCCAACCACCTCCACAAATGACACACTCAAAGGAGAGATTTGGCATTCACCAGAGCCCCACTAAAGTCCTGCTCCGTAGGGTCAGCCCCTGCACGACAGCTCCTCCACTGTGGTCACGGCCAGTCCTCACAGCCAATCAGCCTGAGGGTCAATCCCTCCCACTGACACGCCAACAGCAAACAAGGCTCAACTACAACATGAGGGCACACACAGCCCACACAAGGGACACACCTGGAGCAGCCTGCTCAAGTGACCAGGGAGACATCACTGCTGAGCCCCATAGGACACCTACTATATAAGGCTACTCTACCAAGACTGGGAGTTATAACAGCTCTACCTAATACATAGAACAAACACAGGGAAGCTGCCAAAATGAGGGAAAAAAGAAACATGTTTCAAATAACAAAACAAACTCCAGAAAAAGAACTAAACAATGGAGACAAGCAATCTGTCAGATGCAGAGTTCAAATACTAGTTCCAAGGAGGCTCAATGAACTTAGGGGAGGAATACATTATCTCAGTGAGAACTCCAATAAAGAGATGGTAAACACAAAAACGAAACAGTCAGAAATGAAGAACACATTAAAGGGAATCAACAGTACATTAGATAAAACCCAGGACTGAATCAGCAATTTGAAAGACAGGTAGCAAAAAACACCCAACCAGAACAGCAAAAGAACCCCCCAAAATGAGGACAGTTTAAGGAGATTCTGGGACAACTTCAAGCATACCAACATTTGCATCATAATAGTACCAGAAGGAGAAGAGAGAGAGCAAGGAATTGAAAATCTGTTTGAAGAAATAATGACTGACAACTTCCCTAACCTGGTAAAGGAGACAGACAGATAAGCCGAGGAAGCACAGAGAGTCCCAAACAAGATAAAGGCAAAGAGGCCCACACCAAGATACATCATAATTAAAATGCCAAAGTTTAAAGACAGAGAATCTTAGAAGCAGCAAGAGAAAAGCAGGTAAGTTTCTACAAGGGAGCTCCCATAAGACTGACAACTGATTTCTCAACAGAAACTTTGCAAAAGAGATTGGCAAAAAATATTCAAAGTGACAAGAAGCAAGCATCTACAACCAAGATTCCTCAGACAGGTATCATGTAGAATTAAAGACGGATACAGCACTTCCCATACAAGAAAAACTAAATGACTTCATCACCACCAAACCAGTATTATAAGAAACGTTAAAGAAGAAGGAGCACTGGCTGGTGTGACTCGGTGGGTTGAGTGATGGCCTGTGGACTGAAAGGTCATGGGCCTGATTCCCAGTCACGGCACGTGCCCGGGTTGTAGGCCAGGTCCCTGGTGGGGGACATGTGAGAGGCAACCACACATCAATGTTTCTCTCCCTCTCTTTCTCCCTCCCTTCCCCTCTCTCTAAAAATAAAATAAATAAAATCTTTTTTTAAAAAGAAGAGGAGGAGAAGGAAAAGAAAAAGAAAAGGAAGGAAGGAAGGGGAAGAGGAGAAGGAGAGGGAGGAGGAAAAAGTGGAGAATAAAAAGGAAACTTTGAATAGTGAAATGGCAATAATTACATACCCGCCAGCAGTCACTTTAAATGTAAACGCATTCAATGCTCCAATGAAAAGACATCCAGTGGCCACATGGATGAGAAAAAAGACGTGTGCTGTCTATAAGAGACTCACTCAGATCAAAAGACACACACAGACTAAAAGTAAAAACTTGGGGAGAATGTATTTTATGAAATTGGAAACAAACAAAAAAGCAGGGGTAGCAGTATTTACACCAGACAAAATGCACTTGCAGTATTTTTCTCTGTTATATTTCCTTGGGCAAGGAAAACAAAAGAAAGAATTTTAAAATGGGACTACATCAACCTATTGGGTTACTCAAAAAGTTCATTTGGTTTTTTTCTGTAAGATGGCTCTAGTAGCGCTTAGTTGTCTTTAACTTCATTCGAAACAATTTTGTTACATTGTATTGTGACAGCTGCCATGTCAGCACGCATTTTAAAAATAACATCAAATTGGTGAATTTTTGTGTAGCCATTTTAATATTGAAGATGGAAGAAAACATGTAACATTAATGGCATATTTACTTTATTATTTCAAGGAAGGTAAAAAACGCAACTCAACTGAAACACAAGAAAAGATTGTGAGGTATATAGAGAAGAATGCTGTGACTGATAGAATGTGTCAACAGGGGTTTGTGAAGTTTGGTGTTGGAGATTTCTCACTGGATGATGCTCCACAGTCCGGTAAACCAGTTGAAGTTGATAGTGATCAAATCAAAACATTAACTGAGAACAATCAACGTTATACCAAATGGGAAATAACTGACATACTTAAAATACCCAAATCAATAAAGTTATTGGTGAACACGAAAAAATGTATCTGTTATTTTATAGAAAAAAATAAACAAACCTTTTGGCTGACCCAATAAAAAGTTTTCACACAGCAAAGGAAACCATCAACAAAACAAAAAGAAAACCTACTGAATGAAAGAAAATAATTGCCAATGACATATCCAATAAGGGACTAATATCCAAAAGTTATAAAGAACTCATACAACACAATACCAAAAAAAAACAAAAACCCAAACAATCCAATTTAAAAAAGGGCAGAGGAATTGAATAGCCACTTCTCCAAAGAGGACATACAGATGATCAATACACATATGAAAAGATGCTCACCATCACTAATCTTCAGAGAAATGCAAATCAAAACTACAATGACATATCACCTCACACTTGTCAGAATAGCTATCGTTGATAAATCAGTGAACAAGTGCTGGAGAGGATATGGAGACAAGGGAACCCTCCTGCACTGTTGATGGGAACGCAGACTGGTGCAGCCACCGTGGAAAATAGTATAGAGACATTTCAAAAAATCAAAGAAGACTTCTGGTCAAGATGGCGGCAGAGGTAAACACAGCTCACCTCCTCACACAACCACATCAAAATTACAACTAAATTATAGAACAACCATCATTCAGAAACATCAGAATCAAGCTGAATGGAAGTCTGACAGCTTTGGAATTAAACAAACCACATCCATCCAGACTGGTAGGAGGGGCAGAGATGCCAAATGGGATGGTCCTACATCCTTGTGTGGTGGATAAAAATTCAGGAGGGATATCTTGGGAGTGAGGAATGCCAGCCCCACACTAGGAGCCCCAGTCCAGGATTCCAGTGCCAGGAAGATAACTCCCCATAACTTCTGACCATAAAAACCAGCAGGGATTAAGCTGGTGGAAGAAACTGCAGGACTCCCAAGCAGTTCCCCCTACAGAACCCACACACAGACTTACTCAGACTCACTTCTTCTGAGCTTCAGGACTGGGGTAGCAGTTTGAAAGCCACCAGAGGCACACAGGGAGGAACTGAAGTGTCTGGCATCAGGGCAGGAGCTGGGGGACAGCTTTCTTCCAGATAGTAAGGTGGGCAGAGGCCACTGTCCCTTTTCAGAACCCTCCCCCACAGAGCCACACAGCCAGTAAGCCAGTGCCTCATCTGAGCTTCTGTCAATCTGGCTAACACTGCTTGCCCCACCCTGGAGATCCTCTGAAACTCTGTTCCACACAACTTACAGGCCCAACCAAGCTGTTGTCAGTGACTTTTCCATATGAATGTCTGGTCTAGGCTCATGTGACACAACTTCCTAAATCCTATCAAACAAACAACAGCCAGTCTCAGTAAGCCCCCCTTGCAAAGGGGCCCCAGGCCCAACACTAGCAGCAGCCAGCCTAGATTCACAGCTTGGCTTTGCCTGGGAAACTCCAAGCCCAGTACAAGTAGTAGCTATCTCAGATTACTTTATAGCTTGGGCAAGGTGGCCCTGAACAGAACACAGGTGGGGACTGACCTTGGCCTGCCCCACCTGAGAAACTCCAGGGTCAGCACATCCAGTAGAGAGCTACAGACCACGTCAGAGCACCACCACCCTACACCTGCACAGCTGTGTGGAGGTGAATGGTAAGTAGTCACAGCCAACTGTTGCAGTTGATGGGTCTGGGTATTCCCTCCCATTGTTCAGCCAATAGCAACCAAGGTTCAATTACAAAAGAAAGGTGTGCTCAGCCCACACAAAGGGTACACCTCAAGTACCCAGCTTGGGTTACAGGGGAGGCTGTACCACTGGACCCTATAGGACACCTACTACATTAGTTCACACTACCAAGAAACAGAGTCAAAACAGCTCTACCTAATACATAGAAACAAACACAGGGAGGCTGCCAAAATGAAGAAACAAAGAAACAGGGCCCAAATGAAAGAACAGATCAAAATTCCAGAAAAAGAACTAAACAAATGGAGATTAGCAATCTATCAGATACAGAGATCAAAACACTGGTTATAAGAATGTTCAAGGAGCTCAGTGAGGACCTCAGTAGCACAAAAACAATCCAGTCAGAAATGAAAGATACACTGATTGAAATGAAGAACAATTTTCAGGGAAATGACAGTAGAGTGGATGAAGCTGAGAACCAAATCGATTTGGAACATAAGGAAGAAAAAAAACAACCAATCAGAATGACAAGAAAAAAATAGAATCCAAAAAAATGAGGATAGTGTAAGCAGCCTCTCAGACAACTTCAAGCAGTCCAACATTTGCCTCATAGGGGTGCCAGAAGAAGAGAAAGAGCAAGAAATTGGAAATCTATTTGAAAAATAATGAAATAAAACTTCCCTAATTTGGTGAAGGAAATAGACATGCAAGTCCAGGAAGCACAGAGAGTCCCAAACAAGATGGACACAGAGAGGACCACACCAAGGCACATCATAATTAAAATGCTAAAGGTAAGGAATAAAGAGTATCTTAAAAGCATCAAAAGAAAAGCAGTTAGTTACCTACAGGTGAATTCCCATAAGACTATCAGCTGATTTCTCAAGAGTAATTTTGCAGACTAGAGGGGACTGGCAAAAAATATTCAAAGTCATGAAAAGCAGGGACCTATAGCCAAGATTGCTCTACCCAGCAAAGCTATCATTTAGAATCAAAGGGTAGATGAAGAGCTTCTCAGACAAGAAAAAAATTAAAGGAGTTCATCGTCACCAAACCATTACTATATGAAATGTTAAAGGGACTTATTTAAGAAAAAGATCAAAACTATGAAAATAAAATGGAAATAAATACATACCTATCAACAATTGAATCTAAAAAACAAACTAAGCAAACAAGAAGACCAGAGACAGAACCACGGATATGGAAAGCGTTTTGATGGTTGCCAGATGGGAGGGAGTGTGAAGTAATGGGTAAAAAGGTGAGGGGATTAAGAACTACAAATAGGCAGTTACAGAATAGCCATGGGGATGTGAAGTACAGTATAGGAAATGGAGTAGCCAAAGAACTTATATGCATGACCCATGGACATGGACAATGGTGGGGGGACTGCCTAAGGGACTGGGGGGTACTGGGCAGAGGTGGGAAAAGGAGGAAAAATTGGGACAATTGTAATAGCAAAATCAATAAAATATAATTTTAAAAAATAAAAAAATAAAATTCTGTCTCATCAAAAAAAATTTAATAATAAAATTGCCTCTGACCCAGTGATCTCATTTCTGGTAATGTATCCTAAGAAATCTGAAACACTAATTCAAAAGAATATAACCACACCTATGTTCATTGCAGTGTTATTTACAACAGCCAGGATTTGGAAGCAGCCCAAGTGCCCATCAATAGATGAGAGGATGAAAAAGCTGTGGTGCACTTACATAATAAAATGCTGCTCGGAGATAGATATAGATATAGATACAGATATAGACATAGATATAAAATCTTATCTTTTGCAGCAGCATGGATGGACCTGGAAAGCACTATGCTAAGTGAACTAAGTCAGTCAGAGAAAGAAACATACCACATGATCTCACTCATATGTGGAATCTAATGAACAAGATAAACTGATGAACAAAATAGAAACAGAGGCATGGACACATGGAACAGACTGACTGCTGTCAGAGAGGAGGGGTGTGGGGCTAGATGAAATAAGGTGAAGGGAATAAGCAAGAAAAATAAATACATATAAGAAAACATTAGATGTATATACCACACAGACCACAGTAGGGAGGGGTAGGTGGAGGTGGGCAGAGGGGGGACAAATGAGAATGGAAAGAGTCTGCTTCGGCAACGGGCACACAAAGCAGTGTGCAGATGATGTTTTGTTGAGTTGTATATTTGAAACCTGTAGGTTTTGTGAACAAATGTCACCCTGATAAATTCAATTTGAAAAAAGAGAAAAACAAATTGGTAGTTATAACATAGTGATGGGGATGTAAAGTAGAGCCGATATTGTCAACAGTATTGTAGTAACAATACACGGTGCCATGTGCGTGCTGGAAATGTCGGGGGATCACTGTAAAGTGTACCGTTGTCCAACCACTATGCTGTACGCCTGAAACTCCAAAACAAAGCAACACTGAGTGTAAATCATAATTGAAAAGTAAAAATGTTTAAATGCTATTTTGTTCATCATTGATTTTTGCACTTTTATTCTGAATTGCATTTAAGTAGTATTTATATTGATTAGTGAGTTTTTTCACACCTCTTTAAATTTTGCACCCAAGATGAGTGCCTTGCTCACCTTATTCCCACCCCAGCCTAACTAAGAACATAGAGAATCACCAGACATGCAAAGGCTGGGGCTGCCCCCCAAAATAACAGTAACTCACCTACTCATTCACCTATAGTTCCAAGTCAGCAGCGTCACTTAAATTCAAACTGCTATGCTATAATCTGGGTGCATCATCCATCCTCACATCTAAGACTTACAAACCTTTGTTACTTTAAGAGAGAGGCAAAGAAACCAAATCTCATTACTAAGCAATTCTGTTTGAAAGGCTCTTAGCCCGAGGGCAGGACTGTCCTACCAAGACAAACAAGGTTTAGGCCAGTGGTTCTTCTGCCCTGGCTGCACATTACAATCAGTCGGGGAGCTTTTTAAACACTGTAGAGCCAGAGTCCTACTTGCAGGGGTTCCGATTTAATTGGTCTGAAGTGACATCCAGGCAGGCTTTTTTAAATGCACCTTACTGAGGTATAATTTTCATACTGTAAAATTCATCCACTGTAAGTTCAATGATTTTTTACTAAATACATATGATGGTGCAACTACCAGTACAATCGAGTGTAGAACCTTCCTTTCACCCCCAAAGCTCCCCAGAGCCAGTGTGTAGTCAGTCCCTGTTCTACCCCAACCCCAGGCACCAGTAGTCAGCTTCCGGTCTCTACAGATTCCAAGCACTGGCGTTTTTACAAAGCTTCCCAAGTGAGTCCAGAGTGCAGACGTGGCGAAGAACTGCCATTCTGGACCCCAGAATGCTAAACTCTCTCTTTAGTCCTGACTCCAAAATATGGACATTTTCCGTTAGAATTTTTCCCTATGAAAAAACAAATCTCCAATTTCCTATCAAAAAGTCTTGAGGAACTAGAAAAAGTTTTGTAACAAATAGTCTGTAGTCAGCTTTACTGAAATACCATTAAGTGAAAGATGCCTATATGTATATTTATACCCCTAATAAATATGAAATGCTACATTTGTACTCAGGCCTAGAATACAGAGTTCTTCCGTTTTTGATAAAATTAAAAGCCCGCTGTGCTATCTTCAAAGTCATATTCATTGCCTTAAAAATTAACAAAGAAGCATTTTCACCTCAGATGGAAAAGTTATGAAGAGTATAAAACTATTGTCTTCAGATGTTCAAAATCTCCTCAGGGGAAAGGTTCTAGAGAAGCACAAAGTATATCCTCATGTTTCACAAACATCAAAATGATAGCAAACTAATACAGGAAAATCCTAGAGAAAAGTCACTGGCAAGCGATCCTGGGAGCTGATGTCCTTCTGTCATTGTAGTCACGAAGGGCAAGCAAGCACTTGTGAAGGCGTGAGCCCGAGGAACAGGAATGAACTTGAAAGAATTCACAGAAATGCCAGCCCCAGAGGTCTATAAATGCATGAGTCTGCTGGGTGAGTCAATGCTTTCTCAATGCAAGCAATTCTTCTGCCTTCACTGGCCAGAGCAGGGAACCGCAGACAGCCCCAGCTATCAACAGCACGAGTATGTGGGAAACGCCAAGGGGTGCAGCTGGAACATGACCCCACCCGGACCACTCCCTAAAGTTACAAAGCTTTAACACAGTGTCCTCAGCCAAGGAGGTGCTGTCTCGGGTTAGGCCACCGAAGTTCTCCAGCAGCAGTGCTGCCAGGAGTCAACAGAGCAGCTTCTGAGGGAAGCGGGCTGAACTATTCATAAGGAAAGTTTGGCCTTCAGTCTAGTGGATGGTCCAAAACCATACTTTCTCTGTATTTAGGTTTTAAATTTCCAACATCTATTAGGCTATTTGAGAGGCAAATATTAAGCTGTCTCCTCCTCTGATTATCAATTCGGAATCCTTAGTCCATAAGAAAACCGCAAATGACTTTGAAAAAAATCACCTGAGAAGACTGGATAAAGTTGGCTGATGTGTTCCAGCCAACCGTCCCCTCTCCAAATCATTAGAAATGACAGGAAATAATTTTAAATGAACAGATTGAAACAGTGAAGATAAGTGGCCAGTAATACTGAGTCGTCCCTGAAAGATACATGGAATCAGTGGAACGAACCTAACACACAGAGAGGAGAGGACAGTAGTGTGGTGGCTCCACGGGGCCCTAAATTCATTGAGAGCCTGTGTGGACAAGGGAGTCTGGGTCACTATCAGGACAGGTGGGGTCATCTCAGTCGAAGCAGCCACGCAGGTGGTCCCCAACACACACACCCAAAGCTGGTAGGAGCAGCAAGCCCAAGAGACATATTTCGGGCCAGAGAATCCAGGTAATGGTCCCGGCAGCTGGCCTCGCCCAGGAGGAGGGGAAGCGTCCTGGCCCGAAGACTGCTGACTCACCCTGCCCAGCCCCACAGCCTGCTCCTGCCTCACCACGAGAGGAGAGCACATTCTCAGAAACAGCTTGTGGGCCTCTCAGATCAGGACTGAACACAGTCACGAACCACCAGACATTTGAAGAAAACCCTTACTGTGACAGAGAGACACCAATTATTACTAAGAGAGGAGCTAACTCTCAAAAAACAAACGAACAACCACAACAACAAACAGTCTTTTCAAACCCAGTAATTAGGCTGAACAGCAGAACAGACACAGCAGAAGACAGAAGGCTGACAGGTGAAATAGAGAAATTCTCACAGAAACACGAACAGGATAAAGAAATAAAAAATATGATATTTGCAGAAGAGGGAATATAAGAGAAGAACCCCTCAAAGAAATGATAGAAAAAAAATTGCCAGAGCTGCAAGATTATCTTGAAGATAAAATTAGGACTACTTTTATTTTCTTTAAACTTTTTGTGTTTTTCTAATTTTCTCCAATGAACATACATTTTAGTCAAAGAAAATTGTGAATTATAAAGTCTGAAGAGAATAAGTAAAAAGAAAAATCCCTAAACCACATGATGGGTTTCCTAAGGGAAATGAAGAAGGGAAAGTCAAGTAGAACTTCAGTGAATGGAGAGGGATCACAAATAAAAATTAGTCACCAAATAGAAGTTACAGAAATTTTGCTAGACATCTTTGAAAATAGAAATGCTGATCCTTTCCTCTCAGGAGCAGGAAATGGGTTCTCCTGGAGCTTCTAGACTTACCACCCTAATCATACATTACAGCCAGCCAGAGCCAGAGCTGACCTTGTGGGGCCTGGAAAACCCACATTAAGAGTTTGGACTGTCTTCGGAAGACGATAACAAGCCAAAGACAGAATGCGCAACGTGTTTAGGCTGAACTGCCATCACCCAGGGAGGAGAGGAGGTGGTACCCCAGGACAGAAAATCGAAGGAGTGAATGTCTGCCAAACAAAGCCCTCAAAGGCTGTTGCTTACCTCTGTGTCAGGAAACACAACAGAGCCTTCTTTTCGGAGCGCATTCCTGTCCCCAAACCGAATCCACGTGAGCTTCTCTGAGCGCTTTGTGCTCCAGCCACCCTGGGGAGGTAAGATAGTGCCATTGTGCTTGTAATTGCAGGTTCTTCCTTATGTTGGAGAGATGCTCAGGAGAGCTTCCAGGGTCCAAAAATATATCGTGGCAAGACGGAGAGTGTGCCCAACCTCTTGCATGACAAGCTGCTATTTTCTGGGGTTGTTTTACATTTATTTTTTGCCTTTTTCCTCTGACATTAGAATTTACAAAACAATTTAGACTTACATTCCTATGCAGTTATATTCTGACAGTTTTAAGGTCTGCCAGGAGACTAAGGAGGGGAGGAGTTTCCTTTCAAATCCATATGTATGTGTATATGTATATGTATACACACATGTATACATGTATACCTTTTAAATCCATAAGTACATATACACACATGTATGCATATATATACATATATAGGCATAAATGCCTATATATGTATATATAGTTTTAAGATTTTATTTATTTATTTTTAGAGAGAGGGGAAGGGAAGGAGAAAGCAAAATCAAGAAACATCAATGTATGAAAGATACATCAATCGGTTGCCTCTTGCATACCCCCTACTGGGGACCTGGCCTGCAACCCAGGCATGTACCCTGACTGGGAATCAAACTGGCAACCTTTCAGTTTCCAGGCTGGCACTCAATCCACTGAGCCACACCAGCCAGGGCTTACATGTAATTTTTTTAATATTAAAGCATCACCAGAACTCAAACACCAACAAAAGGAACAAATACAGTGACCCCCCAAAAAATACTAGTGATTTCATTGTAAAACTAGGTGCAAGTCTTTAGAGCAGACCTTGACCTAGATAGCTTCATATTTTCAACAAGCATATTAAGCACCTACTACGGACCAGGTATCATGATAGCTGCTAAGAATACTGTGCCTTTTGAGACTCGAGGGGGAAGTGAGACAGTCTGGTATGCAAGAGTCAAAGCTTACCTATCCTGGCACCTCCAGGAAAAAGCCTTCAAGAATGTCCAGGTCCAGTGAGGGAGCCAATGGGCAGTTGGCACACGCAGCAGACGTGAGACATGCCTTCCCACTGGGATTACCGCAGGCCCCCTCACGGTGGCCTTACAGTTAGGTCTAGAAGGATAAAAATTATAATAAACAAAGCCATACAGGAGGGCAATGAAAAGCAGAGAGAGCAGTCTGAGAAAAAACAAGAAGGAAGATACTTTCTGGTCTTAAATTGTAGTTCCTAGGTCATCACTACTCACTTGCCATTCATCTTCAGAGAAGACTCCAAGAGCTGGGGCAGTTTTAAAAGGCCTAAAGCAGCCTTTCCTTTGTCGTGGAAGCTGAATCGAGCAAAGCAGGAAGGGGATGGGGATGAAATATCAGGAGGAAGAGACTGAAGGTGAGGAAAACCAAGGGCTTTTTCTCAGTGAGACAGTTAAGGAGGGCTCCTTTGCTGCCCTTTCGACCTATCCTGGTCACTATCCCTCCAACCCAACCTGCCTTTTAGGACAGCAGCAAGAAGCAAACACATGAGGAAATTACATCTGATATGAGCAGTTCCAAACCAGATGTAAATTAACTAGTTGTGATCCACCATAACCTAGGAATATGCATTGATGTTCGCAAACCAATAAAGGACACCAAGGAGCCTGTTCAGGGGGCTGGAGAGCAGAAGCCACCCAGGAATCCCATAAAAATAGTGTCAGTCCCATTGAGTGTGGCTATAAGCTAAAGGGGAAGTCATCACATCCTTGCAATTTCTCAGTCACCTGCCAAACCACTCAACAATGGGCCTTCCTCCTGGTTAACCACAAGGAGGGGAGTGGGTGGGGAAGTAATAGGACCAGATTCTGGCTGTAATTTAGCCCTGCAGGAATCTTGCTCCCTTGGGGAGATCCCTGATGGCATCACTGCTTCTGCTGCATTAGTAGGCAAGGCCTGGCCCCACTCCAAGCCACAGGTCCTTGAGCCACACCAGGTTTCCAAAGAGCACTGCTTTGTAAAGTGCCTCAAAACCCTCCGATGAGGGAGGGGATGGGTCACACATCTGTACCATGGGAAACTGGGCAGTTGTTAAGAGAAGAAAGGAGTTTTATCTGTACTGACAAAGGAAGGTCTCCAAGACGTGGCAACAGGTGAAGACCGCAAGTTGCAGAGCAGACACATCGAGTCACCCCATGTGTTTATATAAAACATATGGATATTCTTGCAAATACACGGGAAGGTTCTGGAATGATACAAAAGAAACTACTTTTTCACTTTTATTTTATATCCTTTTGTGCTTTTATAATTTAAAAAACACTTTGAAAACTTTTCTACATTACATGACTTGATGAAAGAGGCCAAGGAAAACTATTATAAATACAATGTCTCTATGCTAACTAAGGCAAACAAACAAAAGGTTAACTTATTTCTTTGATCTTTCGAACCTGATACTCATTTCTGCATTAGTGCCTCATGTCTGCTAGGCTTATGACAGTGCTGCTTCAGTTCAATGGAGCTTACGCTTTACAGTGAAATCAAACTAAATGTGAGCGAATGTAGAAGTTACACTTACAGAGAGGCAAACATGTCGAGCACTAAACAGATCTATGGCTGATACACTCACAGTGCATCCAAAGGCCTGTTTAACATCCCTTTGCTCTTTGTCTGGAACACAACTACCCTCTCCTGACTTCATGGGACCCTGGGAGAGGTACCGAACATGGTGTCCTGATCCTCCCCTTGCCAAAAGGAGGGGCTCACACCCTAGCTGGCCCATGACAGCATCCCCTGCTCCTAGCCACAATTATTTATTCAGGGATAGGTTAAGTGTCCTAAGTGAACCAATCAGAATCTTCCCTAAGATTTGACATGTGAGCACTAAAACAGAAATGTCATCTCTTCATTATTGTGAGCTGCAAAAACCACAAAGGCTTGAATAAAGCTGGGGAGAGGTAAACAGTTGAAAAACTGGAGCGTGAAATAGCTGGTAGAATCACTTCAGTTTCTGGGTTTAGCCATGTTTGAAGCCACCCCCTTTGGATTTCCCAAGTGTATGAATCAATAAATTCCCCTTTGTGGCTTAAGCTGGATTTTATTGGTTTTGTCCCTCGAAACCTAAAAGGTCCTAGATAATTAAAATTGCCATTTTCTCACTGGAGGTTTAACAACCCTCTCCATAATTGTGACAATCAACCACACTCAAGATCCAAAATTAAAGTCTATATTCTAATATTCTGAAAGTTATTGTTAAGTAAAATATCCTATTTATTCCTCAGGGGGGGGAAAAGGCACAAAGAACTTTCTATATAAAATTTCCTCCAAGGCCAAACAAGTCATCAGAAGCCAAATCCAGAGCAAAAATAATTTCTCAGAACTTTTCTTTAAAAAAAAAAAAAAAAGCTTTAGTCTATGTCAAAAGCAAAAGAGAGAGCTATCTGCCAAATCTATCAGGGAAAGAATGAGAGACATGGATTCTATCCTGAGGCTGTCTTAGTCCAAGGGACAGCAAGGACCAAAGCAAACCACCTCACATTCCTCAAATTCCCAGTCATCTGAGCTTTGTCAGACTCACCTTGCTGACTTCAGGTCCAAAAAGAGTCTCAAAAACTGATGTCTGTAGAAGGTGTGCAGAATCCAAGTAAGTGGGTTTTTTATTGTATTTTCCCCATTATCGTGTAGTCCCCTACACCTCCCTCCGGGCCCCTCCAATCACCACACTGTTGTCCACGTCCATGAGTCTTCTTTCCTTTTGTCCAGTCTCTCCACCCCCTAACATCCCCCTCCAGAGCTGTCATCCTGTTATCTATCAGTCTGTCTCTATTTTGCTTGTTAGTTCATTTTTTCATTAATTCCAAGTATGAATAAAATCATATGGTATTTGTCTTTCTCTCACTGGTTTATTTCACTCAGCATTATGTGCTCTGAGTCCATCCATGCTGTTGTGAAGAGAAAAATTTTCTTCTTTTTTAGAGCCAAGTACTATTCCGTTGTGTCAATGTCCCACACTTGTTTTATCTACTCATCTCCTGATGGACACTTGGGCTGCTTCCATATCTTGGCAATTGTAAATAATGCCGCAATGAATATCAAACTATACTATAAAGCCATAGTAATCAAAACAGCATAGTACTGCCATAAAAAACAAACACACAGATCAGTGGAACAGAATAGAGAGCCCAGAAATAAACCCACACCTTTATAGCAGATTAACATTTGGCAGAGGAAGCAAGCATATACACTGGGCTAAAGATAGATCATTCAATGAATGGTGTTGGGAAAACTGGACAGATATGTGCAGAAAACTGAAACCTTGTTATACCACACACAATAATAAATTTAAAATGGACTAAAGATTTAAATGTTAAGACAAGAAACTAAAAGTCCTAGAAAAAACATACGCAATAAAATCTCAAACACTGCTCATAGGAATATTTTATCTGATATATCTTCTCATGCAAGGAAAACAAAAGAAAAAAAAATAAACAAATGGGACTACATCAATCTAAAAAGTTTTTGCACAGCAAAGGAGACCATCCACAAAGTAAAA
>VMDR010004286.1:0-61849 GCA_007922815.1 Macrotus californicus
GCCTTGCACAGGAAGTCCTCTGTGGGCTAGCATCCAGAAAATCAGAGGGAATTAGAGAGATGGGCATCGCTGAGAAAAGGAAGAGCAGGAGGTGCCACGGTGCACGTAGGGGAGACAGATGAGGGGGAAAAGCTGACGGAGGCAAAGTCACTGCACACCCAATACCGCTGGGGAGCGCCCAGGATTTGCGCTCCTCCTCAAAGCCTGGTGGTAGGGGGCACTTTTACACTTCGTTCGAGGGTGTTACTACAGGATTTTATGGTCTTTTATGTCACCTTGTTCTCTTCCCAGGCACGCGCCATGTGGTTGGCCCCGCTGCTGTTGTTGCTGCCCATCGCGGGGCACCTGAGCCTGGCCGGGCCTCAGCATCAGAGGGCCCCTCTTTTCCGGCTCACTCAGCAGGGACCCCCTGGAAGCGAGGCCAGTAACGCCACGAGCTCGCCCTGCGAGGGGCTCTTCCCCACGGGAGCCACGACCTTGACCCTGAAGAACCGCAGCCTGGCGCACCTGCCGAGCTGCCTGCCCCCTGCGCTGCGCAGCCTGGACGGCAGCCACAATCTGCTGAGTGCCCTGAGCGCGTCGGAGCTCGGCCACCTGCAGCAGCTGCAGGAGCTGACGCTGCACCACAACCGCATTGACACGCTGCTCTGGGGCCCCGGCTGGCCCGCCGGTCTGCACACGCTGGACCTCAGCTACAACAAGCTGGCCGCCCTGCCACCGTGCTCCGGGCCCGCTCTGAGCAGCCTTCGCGCGCTGGAGCTCGCCGGGAACCCACTGCAGTCGCTGCGGCCCGCGGCCTTTGCCTGCTTCCCCGCGTTGCGTCTGCTCAACCTCTCCTGCACCTCGCTGGGCAGCAGTGCCCAGGCGGACATCGCCGACACCGCCTTCGCGCATCTGGCCACCCTCGAGGTCCTGGACCTCAGCGGCACGCTCCTCAAGCAGGGTGAGTCCTGGGCGCCCCGGGTTTTCAGAGTTGGGCTAGGCATGTGCTCCCGGGGCCGACTTCTTCGAGGGGTTGTGACCCAGGTTCCTCGCTCACAGTGCCGCTCAAAAATAACAAGGCCTAGATTTCCCCGAGCCACACACACCCTGTGAGAAATGCCTTGCGGAGGTGGTTAATTCCTTGAATCCCATGAGATAGGAACTATCATCTCGGGTTTGCGTATGAGGAAACCAAAGCCCAGAAAGGTAAATGACTGGCCCGAGATCCCACAGCTCAGTAAGTGGTGTCTCCAAATCCAAACCCAAGCTTTCTGGGTCCAGAGCCCAGAGTTTAGCCTCCCTGTTGTACTGAAGCCCAGCAGAGCTGGAGAATGGGAGTAGAATGGGGAAGAGCATGCATTGTTTGGGAACTGATTAGCATCAAACAGCTAATGATGCATCATGTGATACAAATGATGCTCTGAGGATGACTTCACGGACTTTTCTCCTTGGTGGGCTAAAATCGTGTCTGCAAACGTTGACCCCCTCAAAGAAAACACAGGAGGGAGGTAAGAATACCAGTTCTCCTGTATTTGCTGTATTCTGACTCTGGTTCACAAAGTCAGCTCATTTTAAACAACACTTCATGTGTCTAGAATCACCTCTCCCACTATTGACAAAGAGAGAAAAGAGCAAGAACTGGAAACACAGGGGAAGGGACACGTTATCCATGTATGAGGAGAGCCACGTAATTAGGTTTCTGGGCCTCCTTCAGCCTTCCGCTCTTCTCCCCCTTCCCTACCTTCCTCGAAAATTCCTTCACTCCTGGTAGCCATCAGAGTGAAGTTTGGGGTATTTCTGTGTGGGGTTTAACAAGAAAGTAGGACAGCAGCGGAGTTGGAGACAGTGTCCTGGGTTCAAGTCCTGACTCTGTCCTTTCCCAGCTGTGTGGCCTTGGGCTTATCATTCTCCTCTCTGGCCTCAGCTGTCTCTGGCTGAAAGGAAGGAAGAAAGGATCGGCCTTTCAGCTGATGCTTTTCAGATCCCTAAAGCTACCAACGGTGCCCCTGCTCAGCAATGACTTTCACAACTCGCCCTGTCACTCTGGGTGTTTCAGTAATGCCCTGCCAGCCTCCTAAGTTAGTGTCTTCCTGGGTAGTGGGCAGTTTCCCCTCTGTGTTTCAGTTCAGTCAGGGTGGATCAGAGAACTGCCCAAGCTCACGTCCCTCTACCTAAAGAACATGCCCAGGCTGAGGAGCCTGGAGGGGGACATTTTCAAGATGACCCCTGATCTGCAGCAGCTGGACTGTCAAGATTCCCCAGCACTTACCTCTGTCCAGACACACATCTTTCAAGACACTCCTCGCCTACACCTCCTTCTGCTCCAGAAGTAAGTATTTCTGAATCACATAACTCAATTTGCCCATTAGACTGTACTGAATAGGTATAACTATTTTATAGAGCTTACCAGACTTTAATTTTCCTCCAATGGCTCCTTCAAGTCCTCTGGGGTTTTGTTCTTCCTCACCCTTTGGGTGGTACCTTTGGGCAGGTCCCAGATAGTCCCTCCAGCCTGAAAACTGTGCACTTCAGTTCTGTCCAGAGTAATATTAAAACTCCAAAGTCTCATGCATGTAAGGCTTCCTTTAAGCCCAAGATGAGAAACCTGACATGGGAAGAGGCGATGAAGGTGTAAGGTTTTTTATTTCTCCAACCACCTGCTTCCCACCTGATGTGGGAAGTCAGTCGTGGGTCTCGGGAGGAAAGGTGAGAGAGTGGAAAGGTCCTACCTGCAGTCAGCACCCAGGGCTGGTGCCTTCTGGCCTGGTGATGTCCAAAGTGTCACTCTACCCACCCTCCTTCCTGACTTCTAACAGGAAGGGCAGCGTCCCTTTGAAGAAGATCCCAGGCTACCTCCTTTCCTGGGCACCCATACCTGGGCCCTGGGAAGTAGCCACTTCTCTCTTTTCTGTGCCCGCTCCAGCCCCAACCAGAGTACCTCACTTCAAGTTTGTCGTAAAGGAAAGGAGAGAAAAGATGCAGAGCACTTAGCCCAAGGCCTGTCAGATGGTGTGTGCTCTATGACATTAGTGCAGATGAAGGTGGCTGTGATAAAGCTGATGATGGTAATGATGAAAGTGATGGTGATGGTGGCAATGGCGATTGTGTTGATGTTGGCAATATGGTGTGTTGGTGATGGTGATAATAATGACAGTGGTGGTGATATGTTGATGAGAGTGATACCTCTGGCTCAGACTCCTCTTTTGAGCTTTAGACTGATGCAAAATTGTGTGTAAGGCATCGGATGTGGAGCCAAACTGCCTGGGCTCAAGTCCTGATTCCACTACTCACTAGCTGTGTGGGTTGGGGCAAGTTACTTAGCACTTCCAGAGCTCAGTTTCCTCATCTGTGAAATGATGACCCAAAAGGAAGCCCAAGGTCATTAAGAGTTTTACCCCTAACAGAATGGTTTTCCTATACACCACCACAGCTCTCTGGGAATAGTGTAGACCTGATTATGAAAGGCTGACCGTTGATTTTCTGTGTATTTCAGCTGCAACTTGAGCTCCTTCCCTCCATGGACCCTGCATTCCTCCCAGGTCCTATCCATCAACCTCTTTGGCAACCCCCTCACTTGCAGCTGTGAGTTGTCGTGGCTCCTCGTGAATGCAGAGAAGATAGTCCTCAGCAGGTAACACATTTACAAAGCGGGTGACTAATGGATGAGGGTCAGCCTCCTGGAACTGAAGTTGTCCCAGCTCATGTCTTGCTCACATAACCAGGGTGAGCAAGGCTGGGCAGGGTGGCCATCTCTCATGTGGTCACATTCAGGGACCCAGCTAATGGAGGCTCTGCTTCCCTTCTGGTGAGCCAGAGAGACAGAGGGCATGGAGGAACAGACAAGGAAGGTTTTAATGGGCCAGACCAGGAGGTGGAGCTCATCACTACCACTAACATCCACACTTAACTGCAAGGAAAGCTGGGAAATGTAGTCTAGTTGTGCTCCCAGTAGGAAAAAGAAATGGGCTAAGTGAACAGTCAGCTCCTCTCTGCCAAAGCAGTGTTATCATTGCCCCACTTTACAGATGAGTGGGCCAGGGCCAAAGGAGGAGGGGTATTTGCTTAGATTCATGCAACTGCTGGGTGGAGGAGGCAGAATCCACCTTCCTCCAAAACCGTGCTTCAGCCCTGGGCTCCCATGAGTCCCCCAAATGGAGCCTGGCCTCCTGTGGGGGTTCTTTTCTCACCTCCCACCCAAGCCTGGAAACAAGTGAGGCTCAGTCTGTCCCTTTCTCTACTTCCTGTGGATTCCAAAGACAAGCACCCAGGCCCTTTGCAGTGAAGGTCTCACTTTGTACTGATGAAGAGGTTGAGAGTGCAGGCTCTTCACACCACGTACTGCTGTTCATTTTGGCTGCATTACTTAACCTCTCTGGGCCTCTACCACCTCATCTGTAAAATGGGGATAACAGTGCCTGTCTCATAAGGTAGTGCAGATTAAATCCATTAATACAGTAAAGTGCTAACAATAGTCCCTAGCACATGGCAAGCACTCAGAAAATGTGACCTAGTATGAGTATTGTGACTAGTACGGCCAGGAAGCAGACAGGTGAGAATGCTTATGGAATCTGGACTGCCCTTAATAGTATTTGCCCAGGTTTAGGCTCTGCCATTTGCTGGCCATGGCATCTCAGACATGTAATTCCTCTTTCTGAGCTTCTGTTTCCTCCTCTGCCTCCTGGGAGCCTCCTCCACAGGTTACTTTGAAGGTCAGTGAGGTGATGCACGCCTAGTGTGTACCATGAGGTACCTGGTGGATGTGCTGACAAGCCTTAGCAAAAGGGATTCTCTGCATTGAGTACGCAAAGGCCAGCACAAAAGCAGTTTTGATGCCAAAAATACCTTTTAACTGGTTAACTTTTCTTCTAGGGCAGCTGACACTCTGTGCACACCAGCTGCAGGATCCCCGGGGGCCTTCTCAGTCCCTGTCCCGCTGTCCCAGCTGCACAGGGTGTGCCACTGGGGCCAAAGCACCACTCTCCTTGATTCCAACCCACCCGCCTCTACCCGCTGCACTCAGGCACCATCTACACAGGGTCCCTTCACCTTGCCGAGCACAGTCTCCTCCACTCAAGCTGTAGGAGGCCGACAGAGTGTCACCACGGCCCTCTCCCACCCTTTGGGTCCCACCTCGAAAGCTGCATGGTCGCACAGCAGTGTCGGGGAGGGGGCCACAGCCTCTACTACCACCTCTACATCAGGTCCCAGAAACTCCAGCGATCCACCTAGGGCTGCAAGCACAGCTGGGACAGAGGACGGAGAACCTGGAGCCCGGCTTGTCTTTGACCCTAATATCTCAGCCGCCTCCACCCCACCCGCCAGCAAACAACTCGGTCTCTTCCCTGCCTCCCGGAACCCACTGAGCACACCCTGGCACGACTGGAAGATACAGGCCACCCCGAAGCCTCCCGACCCAAGCCCCTCCGAGGATGAAATTCCAATCCTGCTTTTGGACGACTCGAGTGAGAGTGAGGCTGAGGAAGTGGGAGCGCCTCCCAAGGACGTCCCCTGTGATTACCACCCCTGTAAACACCTCCAGACCCCGTGCGCAGACCTGCAGAGGCATTTGTGGTGCCGGTGCCCTGGCCTCAGCGGGGAAGACACTATCCCAGACCCTCCCAAACTTCAGGGGGTGTCAGAGACCACCGACACATCTGCGCTTGTCCGCTGGTGCGCCCCTAACTCGGTGGTGCGCGGCTACCAGATCCGCTACTCTCCGGAGGGCTGGCGGGGCAACCAATCGGTGGTAGGGAACATCTACGCCACCGCCCGGCAGCACCCCTTGTACAGGCTCTCCCCGGGCACCACGTACCGCGTGTGCGTCCAGGCGGCCAACAGGGCGGGGCTGAGCCAGCCGCAGGCCTCGGGCTGGAGGGAGCCGTGCGCCACCTTCACCACCAAGCCCAGCTTCGTGCTCATCTTCGCGGGCCTGTGTGCCGCCAGCGGCCTGCTGCTCGTGTGCACCCTGCTGCTGACCCTGTGTCTCTGCAGGCGGGGCCGGAGACCACACAGGCAATGCCACGACACGCACCTGGTGGCCTACAAGAACCCAGCCTTTGACTACCCGCTGAAACTCCAGACCTTCAATTAGCCCAGCTTCCCTGCCCAAGCCGAACTGGATAATCACGGCCCTCTCGGCTCTGACCGTCTCTGACTCCCGAGAAGCCAAGCACTCCTCCGGCACACACTTTCCTTCCGTCTACTTCGCGTGGCTGTTTCCAGAAACCTGGTGGCCCACGTCAGACCACTCGTATTGGGACAGGCCGTTCTGGTTTTTTAATGGCCATCGGTGCTCCTCGGTGCACAGAACTGTGCGTGGAAGGAGGGGAGATAAAACAAATTCTGTAATCCAGCCTCTTACACTACGTTAGTGACACTCTCGAGCCTTTTAGGAAGTTGAGGGCACTATACTAAGTGAAATAAGTTCCATCGTGGCCAAGCTGCGGCAAGGCACAGGTTTGTCATTAAAGGAATTGACTCCAGTGGATTCGCGACCTTAGAACTGGGGGTGAGGAAAAGCGCGGGTGGCTTCCTGAGGCCCTCGGGGTTTCTCCGTCGCTTTTCAGGTATATGGCAAAAATGTGCTTCTAGCTTTATAGTTTAAAACAACAATCTTTTCACGTCCTTTGCCTGTTTTTTAATTGGCTTGTTTGATTTTTGTGTCGAGTTTTATAAGTTCTTTATAAATTTTGGATATTAACCCCTTATCAGATGTATCATTGGCAAATATTCAGTAGGATTTTTCCTTTATTTTGTTGATGGTTTCCTTTGCTATGCAAAACTTTTTACTTTGATGTAGTCCAAATTGCTTATTGTTTTTTGTTTCCCTTGCCCGAGGCACTATATTAGGAAAAAAATTGCTACGAGAAATGTCCGAGATTTTACTGCCTATGTTTTGTTCTAGGATTTTTATGGGTTTGTGAGTTTACATTTAAGTCTTTTATCCATTTTGTGTTTTTTCCTGTGTGTGGCATAAGGTGACCTAGTTTCATTTTTTTGGCACATATCTATCCAATTTTTCCAATACCATTTATTGAATAGACTATCCCTTTGTATGTTCTTGCATCCTTTACCAAATATGAACTGACTATAAAGGTGTGGCTTTATTTCTGAGCTTTCTATTCTGTTCCATTGATCTATGTGTCTGTTTCTATGCCAGTACCATGCTGTTTTGATTACTATGGCCTTGTAGTATAGTTTGATATCAGGTAGCATGAGTCCCCCAACTTTGTTCTTCTTTCTCAAGATTGCTTTGGCTATTAGGGGTCTTTTGTGGTGTGCACCTCTATGTTCACTGCAGTTTATTTACAATCACTAAGATTTGGAAGCAGCCCAAGTGTCCATCAGTAGATGAGTGGATAAAAAAGCTGTGGTACAGTTACACAGTGGAATACTACTTGGCTGTAAAAATGAAGAAAATCTTATTCTTTGCAACAGCATGAATGGACCTGGAGAGCATTGTGCTAAGTGAAATAAGCCAGGCAGAGACAGACAAGTACCATATGATTTCACTTATATGTAGAATCTAATGAACAAAACACTCTCACAAACAAAATAGAAACAGACTCACAGAGAACAGACTGATGTCTGTCAGGGGGGAGGTGTTGCAAGGCTGGGTGGAAGAGATGAAGGGATTAAGCAAAAACAAACAAACTCGTAGACACAGACAGCAGCACAGTGATTGCCAGAGGGGAAGAGGGGAAGATGGTGATAAATGGTGATAGGAGACCTGGCTTAGGGGGGTGAACACAATACAATATACAGTTCACATATTATAGATTTGTACACTAGAAACCTATATAATTTTATCAACCAATGTCACCCCAATAAACCTGATTAAAGAAAAGACCCACAGTCTCCTGGGAACGTTTGTGAAACACAGGAATGTCAGTGTCTGCCCTGGCTGGTGTGGCTCAGTAGATTCAGTGCTGGCCTGTGAACTAACAGGTCGCTGGTTTGATTCCCTGTCAGGGCACATGCCTGGGTTGTGGACCAGGTCCGAGAGGCAAAATCACATAGATGTTTCGCTCCCTCTCTTTCTCCCTCCCTTCCCCTCTGTCTGAAAATAAATAAAATCTTTAAAAATAAATAAAATCAATGTTTATTGCACTTTACCTAAGTGGACAAAGGAACTGTGAACTTTTTTTAAAGGAAGCATAATGTGCTCATTTTCAGGAAGTTTCTTTAGATTGAAGAAATGAGCAGAAGAGAACCTCAGGCTCTAACTAGAAGCTGAAGCATTTCTCCGCATTACACAGTGCCTTCACGACATGTATGTGTGGGGGACATGCCTTATTTCACCCTTCCTCATTTTTATACAGTCTTAGGGAAAAGGTGATTTTATGAAATTATGATGAGGGTCCCATTTCTAGATTTTAATTGCCTACATTAGTATTGATGTTGGTTTTCTGTGGCTATCCTAGCAATTGTCACAAACTGGGTGCCTTAAAACAACAAAAATTAATTCTCTTACAGTTCAGAAATCCACAATCAAGGCATCAGCAGAGTTGCTTCCTTCTGGAGACTCAGAGGAATTGCCCCCTGCCCCTCTCCTTGCTTCTGGTGGTTGCCAGCAATCCCTGGTTCCCTTGGCTTGAAAACCTATCACTCCCATCTATGTATGCTTTTATTGTCTCGGGACATTCTGTGTGTGTGTAGCCAAATTTCCCTCTTTCCTATATTTTCCCCCTGCTTTATTATGTGCTATAAAACACTAAATTTGAGGTGTATAATGTGATTTGATATATGTATATATTGGAAAATGATTACAATAAGGTGAGTGAACACATCCAGCTCCTGACAGTTACTAAGATCTACTCTCTCCACAATTTTCAAGTATATAACAGTGTTGTTGACAGCAGTCGTCCTGCTGTCTTCTGGGGATCACCTTGTAACTGCAAGTTTGTATACTTTGACCGGCTTCACCCATCCCAACCTCACCCCTGGGAACTACCAAGCTGTTTCTATGAAGGTTTTTTTTTTTAGATTCCACATATGAGTGAGGTCATACAGAATTTGTCTCAGGCTTATTTCACTTAGTGTAATGCCCTCAAGTTCCACGTTGTTGCAAAAATAAGGATTTCCTTTTTACGGCTGAATACTATTCCATTGTATAGACACCATTTTCTTTATCCACTCATTCACTGACAGACAACTTAGGTTGTTCTGTCTTTTGTAAATAATCCTGCAACAAACATGGGTATTCTGGTGTCTCTTCAAGATAGTAATTTCATTTCCTTCAGATGAATACCCAGAAGTCAAATTTCCTTCTTACAAGGACCCTAGGCATTGGATTAAGGCCGACCCAATTCAGTACGACCTTATTCTACCTAACGATTATCTCTGCAAAGATCCTATTTCCAAATAAGGTCACATTCAAAGGAGCCGAGGGTTAGAACTCAAACATATCTTTGAGGGAGACACAATTAAACCCACAACAGCATTTATTTCTAGTGTAAAAAAAATCAAGTTTGATGCTCTTGTATCTTTTGTTCCCAAAATGTGCAGCAATACAAAAACCCTGCTGCAGAAACTAAGCACATTCAAGTTTGGGCTGAATAACTGAACTATACTATATTTCTAGCTGTTCAGTTCTGAGAAAAAGCTCCCCCAAATTCTCCTGTGTATGACTAGGTTCATCCCATAGGTAACCAAGAGAAACTGGACTGATTTAAAAGATATCTACCGGTTCCTGATTAAAAACTAAAAAAAGTGGCACAGCAAAATCCAGAAGTGTGACTAATGAGCATAAGTCTGCTGTTGAGATTGAGTCTTATGAGGAGGCACCAATAGGGATTTCTGCAAGCACCGAGTCTGTGCACATGAATCTTCACTCACATGCCTAATACAGCTCCAGCATTTTGTAAACTCACAGAACTGACATTTTAGAACAGCGCAGTATCAAAAAACCTTAGGAGACTTGGGCCACTTTTCTAAGGGCTGAGGTGGCTGAAGGTAAGACCTTAATTTTAAAACTGGGAGTCCTACCCTTAAGTCACTCAAAATTGCATCAGCACTACACTGTTAAAGCATAGTGAAGTACAAAGTCCTCATCTTTCCCATAACTACTGTATTTCAAGTTCTCTCTTTTTAGAACACCATTTTTGTGTGCTCACACTTGGCTAGTGCCAAGACATGCTCAATGTGCCTGCTGCGTGGTCCAGACGTCTACCTTCAGCCTCACTGCCTCCCAGCTAAGACTATACAGGAGATTTCGGAAGGAAAGAACCAGCCACATGCCACCTCCCTTTTCCCTCTCACCGCCCTCCATTCCATTCAATGGCAGTGTCCCTGCCTGCAGGCTTCAATGTGTCTCAAGCCAAGGGTGACTGAGCAGCTAGTCTGGGAACAAGGAAGCCAGAACCGACAGGCAACAGGCCACACTGATCCAAGGATGCCACCAAGAGACATGAATTTTTCTTGTAACTTCCCATTTTAATTAAATACAGGTAAACAGGTTGTTTAGATAATCATATTATCTAAATAATTTCACATTATATTTGGGTTGGAACTTGGCACAACAGGCAGCAACTGACCTCCACTGTTAAAAGGGAACACGAGCACCAGCCCTTGTCTTCCTCTTCCTTCCCCCGTATCTCCCATCCTCCTAAACACGCTGGTAGAGTGAGGGCTTTTAAATCAGATGGTCCCAAACCAATTATGTTTACAGTGTAAGTGCAAGTGACAAATCTGAACAAACTTTAGAAATCAGAAGACTTACACAACAGATGACTACAATGTGCTATACAAACAGCCCAAGATGAAGGTACATTTTTCCAGCTTTTTTATTCTTTTAACATCTCAACAAAAAAAATGTCCCCAAAGTTTAAAAAACTTGAAAAAATACAGTTTTGTATTATTTACATAACATATGAGTGCAGGCTCCAGTATCATACAAACATTACCACGTAGAAACACCCTGGAAAGGCATGATGTAATCCGCTGCCTCTGGGACGGCGCAGGCTCATGGACACACCTTCGCGCTCCACCTGCCCGTTACTTGTTATCCTGACACACAAACTATGAGGCACCTGAGAGGCTGGAAGACGACTGAACACGCACTTCAACACCGTGTATTTTATCTTTATAACGTCTTTATGAGATTACTCCCTCCACAACTAAGCTACCTTCACTGTCATCATCCTAAGTGATCAAATATTAACCACATGAACCGTTAATATGTACACCGATCAAATTAAACATAAAATTGTGTAGCCAAGTTGTGCAGCCTATACATTTAACTCCAGGAAATTCCCTAGTGCTTTGTGAGCAATCTAAATTTTATTACAGAGAAATTCATGCTTTGGACTATTTTTTTTAAAAAACATTAAAAAAATGTCTGACAATAATTGGAATTAATTGGTTCCTTATAAGTTAATCAAAAAACTTAAAAAATTCTAAATGATAGTTTTATTTGTATTTAAAAATACATTGAAAATTCTGCATTTGCCCATGATCAAGCTTATTTTCAATGCCATTTCTTAAATATTGGTGACATGGTTTGTTCTGACAAGTCCTTTTTCAAGCTGAACACCAAAAGAGGGAGACTCCTGTAGATTTCTCCCGGCCCTGCCGCCGCTGATGTACACTGCTTCCTTGCTAACAATGATGGATGACCTTCAGCTGTCCTTTATCACCTGAACCGTTTTCCGACCGTAGTGATAGTAACTGTAAGCTGATGCAGCGGTGGTGAAAGCCGTGCAACACCTTCAATGGAAAGAAAGAAAATGTGGTTGTCAGGTCAAAAAACCAGTAACTTGTAAGAATCATAAAAAATACATTTAAAAGAGTTATTTAAAAAGTAAAAAAGGCCATGTGGTGTCAATTTTTTTTAACTACAAGAATGTAAATGCACTGCTTTTCTTTAAGACTTACTTGAATTAGTAACGTCACAATTAAGCTGGTTCTTGAGCCCAAGAAAACAATGATAATACTAGCAATTGTCCTTTTTGCCTGACACTACTCTAGGTGTCTTACCTCTCACTTCATGTCCACAACAGCCTCATGCTCTATAGGAAGAAAGCGCCCAGAGAAGCTGCTCAGGGCCACAGAGCCACGTCAGAGCCTGGCGTGGCTTCAGCTCTAGAGCCACGTGCCCTTGCTACTGTTCACGCTGCTTAGAGTGTTCGACTCTGTTTCCCAAATAGCTGAGTCATTTAAAATAAATTTCAGCTTTCTTTTCTGACTTTTCCTTAAGTGAACTGTCAGATTAAGCAGACTCTCTCTTTGAAATTAGATCAGGGGTGCTCGCAGCTTGCTGAGCGCTCGCGGCTTACTGGCTACTTTTCCTGCGCCGCGCACTTCTGCTCCCACCAGGTCAGGTGTAGGACCATTGAGACTCTTTTTATTTGGTCCCAGAGCAGTTCATACAGTTTAATATTCTACATTCACACATAAACCAATGAAAACTATGATAGGAAAAGTTGCTATTTCTGAGAACTAAGTTGGATGCTCTGGAAATACTTGATAAAAAAGGCAAGTTGCTAAAAAATACTGTCAAAGCAAGCATGCAATATGATTGGTTAAAATACTAGAGAAAATGTTACAAAACCTAGAAAGTTTCTATATTTAGATGGCTTTGTAAAAGTCTTAACGTCTTCAAGTCACTTTAAAACGAGCAGAACATGAAAATCAGAGGCTATATGGATGGTTTATTCAAAGAAAGAAAAACAAAAACTCATCTTGATGGACCTATATTCAAAGAAAAGGCCCTGGGACCGGCTGGTGGTTTAGCTGGTTTGAGGGCTGTCCTGTACGCTTAAAGGCTGCTGGTTCGATATCCAGTCAGGGCATGCATGGGAGGCAGGATTGATGTTTCTCATACCGATGCTTCTCTCTGTCTCTCCCCCACCCTCCCTCCTTCCCTCTATCCCTCCCTGAATTCCTCTCTCTTAAAAAAAAATCAATAAACATAACCTCAGGTGAGGATTTAAAAACATTTTTTAAAGGCAAGGCATTGGTCCTATTCAGAAGACGTAGGATGAAGCAGAATAAATGCACACAGATGTGTTTCAGAAAATGTTTAGTGTGTGTACAATTTTTAAAGCTTCTTTAGCTCAATTGACTTTGGTTAACCAACCATTTTCTGGCTCAGACTGCATCAAGCAAAAGGTTTTAATTATAGTTAAAAGTATGCTAAGATGCTGTGCTTCAATTATCAGTGTGACACATTTGGACCCTGAAAGTCTGAATTTGACACACTTTCAAGGATATAAACAAATAAGCACAATAAAATAAAATTCAAACTTCTTTGTCCAAGTTTCCGTCCCACTGTGGCCCTTCCACAAAGCTGGACACACTTCCCCTTGCCGACTCTCCCACACCCGACTCTGCTCAGGGTCTGTCTGTGCTGCACCTAAACGGCCTCCCCGCAGTCTCTCCCTTATAAAATCCACCTAGACCTCATGGTTCAAATGCCACTTCCTCCCTGAAGCTGTCCCTCTCCTTCCTACCTGGAAATATCTTTCCTTCCTCCGAAAGCCCAACATGTTGTCTGTACCTCTCATCCCCTTTAACGTGCAAGAAAGCTCCTGTAATAGAACTTCGACATCCCATGTTTGACAGTAAACTTCTGAAGAATGGTATCAATCATAAAATCCAGCCTGTGGCTTTGCCCAGCTGGTGCTCAGCAAGCACTGCGAGAACACAGTAGCTCTAGGACTCTGCCACAGTAAGCCAATTTGTTGACATTCTCACAGTAAATTCTAAATTTAGCTTACCACAGTATCTGAAGATAAATGCTGTCAGCATAATTGAAAACCGGAGCTGCCAAAGAAGCTGCCACCAAGATTAACTGGACTGCTGTGTTTACCTTAAAAAAAGAGTCACAAATAAACAGTGTCCACCAGGTCCTGTTTCAAGCTCACAAGATAGCATAACACAACCCACCCTCGTTATGTTTGATGTTCTAATATTCCTGCCAAAGAAGCTGGCATCCACACAAATGGGTGGACTTTACTAACTGGTCCACCTGTCCACTCTCCACAGTGAGGACAGGGCAACTGTCAGAAACTACCCCTATCTTGAATTTCCATAGCAGTTCAATATGTTCTCTGCCTTTTTTTTAGCTCATTAAAACATCCCTGTGAATACGGAAACAATTTCACAGATGAAAAGTGATGAAATCAGTTAAGTGACTTGCCTGTAGTCATAGCAGGTTACAGACCCAAACCTAGAACCCTGATTTCCTGGCACTTCATTCAATGCTATCACTTGCTACGTGTCAAACACTGAATGGCACTCACTGCCATGAGACAGGCTGTCCGGAAAAGTGAGGTTTCCCCACCCTAAAGCACAGCACGGGGGACAAAGGAAGAAAACAAGCAGAAAGACACCACAGCTCCCTCTCCTTATCGTGAGAAGCGCTCTGGGACAGAGGGGGTGAAGTATGCATCAGTGGGTGCTGTGCCTAGAGAAGCACTTACGTTCTGTCCTCCATTCTGCAGCCGAGTTACAAGAATTCTACTTCATTTTAAAAATAAATAGTAAAAGTTGCCTGGAGAACTTCTTGTAAGACCAAGGATTTGAGGCATTTGTCCCTCCATTTTTTTAAGCCACTTCCTATCTGTATCAAATTGCTCTATGTGATACAAATACAAGTTACCTAAATTTAAAAGAAAAACAAAACCCACATATGTAGATCAAGGTCCACCGCAGGCAGTCCGTAAGTTTAAAAGTAAAAACCCCTCTGTCCTGAAGGTAACTGACATCCCTAACTTGTTAAACCTTCATTACAAAGGATGGGACACAAGAATGATCAGAGCAAACTTATCAAGGCTAATAGAAAAAAAACTGCCTTGAGAACCTGTAATACTGTCCTCCTGTGTGCAGACACGGGCACAGTTATTATCCTGAAGTGGGCTCAGGAAGTAAGGGTGGACAACTAAGAATAACAGTTGTTTACTGAACTCTGAATAGACCTTTTCCCCTGTCCCTTTGCATGCAACCATCCATCTTGAAAATGAAAGGGCCTTACATACGTTCTTTTCACCACAGGGAGGTGGGTAGTGAAACCAGAAAGGAACCTCCCCTAAATGATGGCACTATCACCTCATCTTAAATTCTCAACCACCGAAAACACAAGGCATTATTAAAGATCCAAAAAGCTCTGAGGCCCTGACCGGTGTGCTCGGGGGGTTGGGTGTCATCCTGCAGAGTGAAAGCCACCAGTTTGATTCCAGGTCAGAGCACATGCCTGGGTTACAGGTTCGGTCCTGTTCAGGGCGTGTGTGAGAGGCAACCAGTTGATGTTTCCCGCCCTCTCTTTCTCCCTCCCTCTACCTTTCTCTAAAAACAAATAAAATCTTAAAAACCAAACCAAACAAACAAACAAAACACAAAAAGCTTTGAGGACAAAGAAAACTGGGTTAATGACCCTACTCTGTACCCACTACAGTCAATGCATTTAAATCTCTGTCAATTTCAGCCACTCTAGACTGAGATTTGTATTCATTGTTGTAAGCTTGAAAGGATGCTGTTGTCTCTTACCTTGCTAATGAAGGTTGGTTTTAACCTAGCAGTGGCATAGCAAGGATTGAAATACTTAGAAAGTGTTCGCTGGCAGAGGGGAAAAAAAGATAAAATTCACTCAATTTAGCATTCAGTGTAAAACACACATTTTGTTATTATATGCAGGTTAACAGTTACTGAGTGCTAACCACATGCCTGGCTCTATGCTAGGTCAGCCCTTTATCTATACCTTCTATTTCCCTAAAGGAGCATCATCTGTATTCTTTTATAAATTATACACAGATTACTGAAATAGACTTTAAATATTCACGTTTATTTGTTAATTCCTATAAAATTCTAACATAATAGCTATCATAAAGTCTGCCTCATACTTCTTTCTACTCAATAAACACAATAAATCTCCCTTATTATTGTCTTTTATAGGCTAAAAAACAACTAGATTGGGAGCCAAAAGATGAGGTCATTATGGTATGCTTATGTACTCAAATATTTGTAAAACCAATAAACAAATATGCAAATAAACCACTCCATGCTCCTGTAGCTGTGATTTTAAAAAATCTTTTCTAGACAACCCATAGTGGTGGCTCAATTAATTAGACAGCGAAAGGGCTTGGTTATACAACACACTCTTCATAGAGTTTGGATGCAGCTGGCGGGTCTGAGTTTTATGTATATCAACTGAAAGAATCTGGACTTACCACCAAAACATGCCTGTTTTAAACTTATTATTCATGTGTTCACCAAACAACTACTATATAGCAAGATGAGAGTTAATGTGTGCTTTAAAAAAAATTCTTGGTAAATAGATTAAAAAAAAGAAACTACCATAAACCACCCCCATAAAATTATCACCATAAATTATCCCCATGAAACTCAGTATATTAATAGACTGATTCTTTCTTGCCTTAAGTTCTAAGTAATAATAAAAGAATATTTAAACTCACCGGTGTTGGAAGAGTTCGATATCTGACATAAAAAACAGCAGCAATCAACATTACATCTCTTGAAATTATCATATAAGTAAGTGGAACTGAAAATCAAATACAACAGTTTTGATTGGTATTTTTAGTTACTAAGATATCACACATACAATAAAGCCTCATTCAGCCTTACCATAAACTGTTGTTTCTCACAAGTAAAAATTTTCATCTTTTATAAACACCTGTTGGAGGTTTAGGATTCTTAGAGTGAACCATTGATTTTTATATTCTTTAACCTGCACTCAACACTAAGTGAAAAGACTATGGCATTCAAAGTCTATGTCTGCCTTTCAGAATGTTGATGTTCTAGGCCTATTTTTGGGTTTTTTTCTTGCACATGTTTTAAGCTGCAGTTACTTGTAACTATCAGTTCTTCCCCACTATCTCTTTTGTTCTTTCTCAGCTTTGTGAGTTTGCAGGAAAAACATCACATGCTCTCCATAATAGCAGAGAATGAAATGGTAAAGAGGTTGGAAAGGACGTCAGGACCCAAAACGTTCTGGCATCTTAGGGACCTTTCATTGCTTGCTTCTGCATTCTAGACAACTTTACAAACAATAAAATTCACTACATGTACCACTTGTGGAGAAACAAAATATTTTCATTCTTGTCTGGCCAGTTCTTACCCTGGCAATTGCAATTTTTTCCTCCTGCCACTTTCATTCAGTGAATTCTCATTAAACATGAATTCAACTTCTCAACACTTCGTCATTACTCCTGAGACGCTGCGGCATGACCCCCGTCAGAGCCAGCAGAACGCTATTTCAGATGGATGCCCAAGGAAGCCCCCCTCCTCCTTCACTGAGTGAGAATGGGAGGGCAGAGGACTGTTTCACTGCACACCCTCCTGTGCTGTGAGAAGTCTTAACGGTGAACGTGTATCATTTTCATAAGAAAAAAATTATTTTTAAAACAAGGGGGTAAAAATCCCAAGGCTAAAACTCAGTTCAAAATGTTTCAGTTACTAACCTAAAAGGATCATGCACATCCCCTACCATAATACTTTCAAACAGCTCTTTTGTGAATTACTTTTGAGGCTGTACTTATGGTCCTTTCTAGTTCTGACATTCTGCTGATTCTGCAACTTGAGAAAAATCTAATTAACTACAGATTTAAAATTTAAATCTCTGTGGGTCACAGCTATGATGTACTGTAAATGTTTATCCTTGGTCTAGTGCTGGATGACAAGACTATTTCAAAGAGAAAATGGTTATCCGCACAGGTCATGGCATTTGGAGCACTCAGAAGACACAACTATATGAATCAAGTAACAAAAGCCAGCCTGCCATGATTTTCAGGGGCATTTTTGTGCCTGTAAAACATTTTTTATGGCAATCATTAGCAAGCAACGCCTAACAGCAGTCAGATTTTAAAATGCAGCAAACTCATGCAAATTACATATGGTAAACCTCCATAACTTGAGAAGAAAACAAACACCTATTAATGTACTTCATCCCCACGGAAAAAAAAAGTATGTGACGTAACCTAAAGAAGGGGTTTCTGCAGAAGAGATGAGACGAGTCAATACACTGCAAAGACTCGGGCTCCACTTCTATAAACTACCAAAATCGCCATTTACTGCGCCTTGTTTTAAGTATTTCACACATGTCACTTAATCTACGTAACTACATAAAATAGGGATCATTATGCCCATTTTACAAATACGGAAAGAAGCCTCAGGCAGATTACATAACCTGGCCAACGTCACCAGTTAGGACAGCCAGGAATGGACCCTAGGTCTGTGAACTCACAGCCTATGCTCAGGGCACCGCGTTAGGCGCCAGCCCAGCAGTGTGACTAAGAATTAGCACCTCTGGACGCAGTTTACCACCTGTAACAGTCTGGGGGAGGAAAGGACTGTTAACAAAATCATGTGTTCCCCACGCTGACTGTCTATCACATGGTTGCCCTGGGGAGCTTCATAAAAAGCACAGGTGAAAGCTCCCCGGGATCCACAAACACAGCCAGCTGGGACCCTGCTGCACTAGGTGAAGTCTAAGGCCTCTGCCAACTGACAGTATTTATGCAGGCTCTTATTTTGGTTATTTGGGCAATTTTATCCAGTCCCTGGCTTTCAAGTCTTCTAAGTGATCCTGCTTTCTCTCCCGGCCTTCCCTTCCCTTTTCTTCCAGGGCTGAAACAGCTTTCATCTTGCCTACTGGAGTATGACAGCATGTTAGTGTGGGTGAGAGGGTGTACAATCTGCCAGGGAATTGCTCCAAGGTTTTCCTCCCTGGCGGCTAACTGTCTGAAATACAGTTAACATCTGTGACAAGGAAGTGCAGCATGGACAAATTTTCTTAGCGTTAAAAGGAAATGATAAAATTAAGTTACTTGTACTTATTAAAAGTGGCCATTATCAACATCACAGGTTATTGCATTGAAAATAATGAATTTAATAACACGTTATTCTAGAAATTGATTTAAAGCAACAATGAGAAGCTGCTATACAGTAAAACCAGAAATAATATAATGATATGACAAAGAATCACTAGTTGGTAAATGTGGCAAAATACACATAAGTAGAAATTACCTGAGATTCACATCCTACACTGTCGTAAATGTAACAAGTCAAAGAATTTGTTTTTATCCTTCTCTCTTTTTCCAGAGAAAGAGGAAGAAAGACGGATTTATTTATTGTCCTAGCGGAAGAAGAAAGCAAGTATCTTACTCTTGAAGAAGAAGCAGTATAAAAGAAGATAGCAGAGTGCATATATGCATCTCTCTCGAAAACCCCTCTAAAATGATAGTAAAGAAAAGATGTAAAGTCACAAAGACAAAGAAAATGGCTAGAGAAGACAAATTCCAAGTTCTAACTAAGTTTATTAGTGAGACTGTCTTACTAGAGTGGGGAGAGCTGAAGCCTAAGTTCTTCACACATGGATGCTCGCAGAAGCAGGTACGTAGACCCCCGTCCTGGCGCCCTGCCTTGACACCATTCTGCCAGGTCTCTGTGCCAGAGCTGTGAGTCTCTGCAGCCAAGAGTGGTTTTTACAATTTTAAATGGTTGTGGAGGGGAGAACCCAGAAGAGTACTATTTCATGACACGTGAAAATTATATGAAATTCCATTTCTAGTGTCCATAAGCAATTGAAACACTGCCACTCCCATTCATTCCTATATTTTCAATGCAGAGTTTAATGGTTGCAACAAAGACCACCTGGCCCCCAAAGCCTCAAATAGTACTATCTGGCCCTTTACAGAAAAAGGCTGCCAACCATTGTCCTACCTGTTATCTCTGAACACAGGGCTACTGGGTAGAGTGGGACTAAGTGAAAATCAACATTCTCAACACTGGGACTCCCACCCCAAGCTTCCTCCACAGCTTTGCTCTAAAACACTGGAGGCGAGAAGACTGGAGGTCTTCTCTACAGAACAGATGTGCAGGTCCTGAGAGTTCCGGGCCATGCCTGGGCCTGCCTTTCACCCTAGAGAAAAACACACTACCCAACAAATTCCACCAATGCCCAGAGAGAGCTTAATTAACATTTTATGCCTCCCTAAAATATAAGCAGGCAGCCAAGGATCACCAGATGTTTCAGAAAGTTTCCATCATAAAATAAAGACCAAAACAAACAAAAAAAATAGAGTTTGAAAGAAATAGATACAATATGGGGGGCGGGAGGGGGGGGCAATTAAAAAAAACACCTTAAGAGTAAAAACACATACAGACACGTGCCACTTAAAGACAGGTTCTAAAAATGCATTGTTAGGTGACACCACTGTTGGACAAATGTCGTTGAGGTATACAGCCTATTGCTCCTAGGCTGCAAACCTGTACAGCAGGTTATCACACAAAGCAACACAAGATTAAATCAGGAGCAAGAGAAAGATGCGAACGAGAGATGCAGTAAGTACAAGACGCTGCCGGCATAACACTTCACAGCAAACTTTTTCTTTTTAAATCCTCACCTGAGGATATGTTTTATTGATTTTAGAGAGAGAAGGAGGGAAGGAGGGGGAAGGGTAGAGAGTGGAAGAGGAAGAAGGAGAAGAACAGGGAGAGGGAGAAAGGGAAAAAGAAACATCAGTGTGAAAGAGAAACATCGATAGGTTGTCTCCCATTCTAGGTTGTCTCCCATTCGCGCTCAGACCGCAGACTGAACCTGCCACCGAGCTATGTGCCCTGACCAGGGATCGAGCCTGCAACCTTTTGGTGCACAGGATGACATTCCAACCAACTGAGTCACCCGACCAGGGCCAAACTTTTCTTTTTAACAAGTAGAAAGAGTACACTCTAAAATAAAAATAAAAATATAGGGCAGTAAGTACATAAACCAGTGAATAGTCATTTTTGTCAAGCATTACATACTGTATACAACTTTATGAGCTACACGTATGTGACAGGCAGCACAGTCAGTCTGTTTACACCAGCATCACCACAGACACACGAGCAGTGTACTGCTCTATGACATAACAATGGCGTCAACATCACGAGGTGACAGAAGTTTTTGTCCATTATAATCTTGTGGGACCACCATCATGCAAGTGACTGACAAACACATAGTTACACAGAGCATGACTATATAAATAGGATAGACAGGTAAGTAGAAGACATCCTGAATGGTACTATTTATCTATGAAATTTTATTTGAAAGTACAGGTTTTTAAAGTAAGAACATGGAACAAGAGCTCTTGGAAATTAAAATCTCAATGACATAATTATCAAAGACATGATATAATTTTCAGAACTGGAGCATGAGTTTCCAGACTGAAGGGGACTACGTAATACCTAGCACAACGAAAGACTCACCAAACTCAAGTACGATCTAGAACACATGCCACTGTAAAATGTCAGGACTACAAGGACAATGAAAAAATCTTGGGACTAAGCTTCCATTAATTTCTGACTAGAAAATTCAAAATAATCCTCCTGCTAAGACAACTAAAGAAGAACATTAAAAAAAAATCTTGAGAGCAAAAAGCTTACAAGATGCTAAGAAAGTGTCAGGCTAATGCCTGCTAAAGAGAACTCAAAAAAATAAGCCTAGACACTCAGAGCCACCATCCCTACTCCTCAGAAGCAAGACACAGAGCTGAATGGGATGTTTGGTAGCCTCACAGGGTCTGGGAGAGAGTAGTCAGAGCTCTGGGATCTGAGAAAGGTTGGGGTCTGAGAAACCACCTCCTGGCTCTGAGCGGGAATCTGAAGGACACTCCCACAGGACTGGGAGAGCAGACGGCACTATGGCCTTACAAGAATGTCTCATCATCTGATGGTTCGGGTGGTCCCAGCTTCTTGGCATTCACAGAAGAACTGAACAAAGAGTGATGCCATCATCCTACCCATAAAAAATCCCTCCAAATTATTTTTCAAACATTAATAATACGATGTCTAAACAGTCAAAAATAACCAAAGATACAAGATATCATTAAGTAAGAATCAATAGAAACAACAAATGAGAGACCATCTCTTGAAAGATATGAGCTTAGAATTATGAGTCTATAAAGTAACTAAATTTACTATGTTCAAAGGGCTATAAAACAAAGATTTCAGCTGAGAACTAAAAACTAGAAAAGATCACTGTAAGTTTAAAGAATAAAACAGAAACTCTATAACTGAAAAATGCAAGGAGAGAAATAAACGTGGCACAGCTGAAAGGAGAACTGGTGAACTAAATGAGCAAATGCATTAGTAAGCACCCAAAGTGGAGCCTGGAAAGGGAAAAACGAGGCAATGTAGAGAAAAGACGCTGAGACACGTAAAAGACACTACGGAAAGGTCTGACATAGGTGCACTGCAGTCCCAAAAGAACAGAAAATAGGCCATAGCATATCTGAAGAGTAAGGCTAAGAATTTTCCAGAACTGACTAACGGTATCAATCCCTAGATTAAAAAGCCCAGCAAATCCCAAGCAAGATAAATAAAACAGAAACTCATACTCAGAAATATTATCGTGAAATTGTAGAAAACCAAAGGCAAAGAAGAAATCTTAAAATCATTCAAAGTAAAAAGAGTTCCTTCAAAAAAGACATGGATGGACAGTTCTTATTACCAAGAACAGAAACAAAAAGTAACTAAGCACATTAAATGTGCTGAAAGAACGCAGCTACCAACCCAAAACTGTATACTCAGCAAAAATATCCTTCAAGAATAAAAGCAAAATCAGGCAGAAAAAGACAAATACTACATGGTGCCATTTATATTTGGAAACTAAAAAAATGAACTCACAGAGCAGGAACAGAGTGGTTGCCAGAGACTGGAGGGTAGGAGAAACAGGCATAGGCTAGAAATGGGACATATTTTCAGTTTTAAGATGAATATGGCCTAATAATGTACAACAGTGATTATAATAAAAATACATAAAATAAGCACTGCTAAGACATTCACTTAAAATAGAGTTGGGAGGCTGTTAAGGAAGTCGGGCCTATACGCACCTTGTGCCTCTGTTCTCAGGACTGCTAATACATTGCTACACCTGTTGCTCAAGTCAGCTCAAGGCCAAACAATAAACATTTTGGAATAACTGCCAAATGCACACACATGAACTTCACCTCCCTCCTTGTAGTTTTTGCATATTGGAACTAACCAATCCCTGCTAAACCACCCAGGATCTCTCACTTGCATGGAAGAATCACATTTTGTGGCTTTTGCCTTTACAAATCCTGCCTTTCTTTGCTGTCTCCAGGGTGCAGTTTGGGTTGCTATCTGGATCTGTGCCTTTAAGATGCCAAAAAAAAAATTTTTAGTTTGTTTTACAGTTTCAAATATTTATTGGTTAACAATGACTACTGCTAATAAAACTTTATTATTTTAATTGAAATTTACTAAGAGTAGAACACAAATTTTCTCACACAAAAAAAAGCAAAATAAAAATATTTTCAGAGAAATAAAGACAATAATGCATCACCAGTAGACCTGTATGAAAAGAATTTCTAAAGACATACTTTAGACAAAAGAAAAATTATTCCAGATAGAAGGTTTGAAATACTCCAACAATATAAACCAAAAAAGTAAACATAAAGATAAATATAAACGAACAGCTCTGGCTGGTGTGGCTCAGTGGATTGAGTGCCAGCCTGCAAACACACCAGTGGTGACTGCGGTCACCGGTTCGATTCCCAGTCAGGGCACGTGCCTGGGTTGCGGGCCAGGTCCCCAGTAGGGGGCACACGAGAGGCATCCACACACTGATGTTTCCCTCCCTCTCTTCCCCTCTCTCTGAAAGTAAATAAATAAAATCTTTACTTAAAAAAAATCTAAATGAACACTGATTTCATAAATAGTATCATGTGGACTTAAGAAATATATAAAATTCAGGTATGACGACAACAGCCCACATCAAAATCACAACTGAAATTACAACTGAGAGATAGAACCACCATCACTCAGAATTCAGAGATCGAGCTGGGGCGCCGGCAGGAGGCAACCAAGCGCCGTTTGCCTCACACGTTGATGTTTCTCTCCACGTGAAGAGAAACACTCCCTCCTCCTCTCTCTCTAAAAATAAGTAAATACAATCTTTTAAAAAATAATAACAATGTCAACTGAATTCTCCTTAGTTCTTTCCCCCTCACAAATTATTTGTATTTATTAGAATGAGACCACTCCTGCCCCTTCAATCCCACCAACAACATATGAACACAATTCTGACTTTCAAAGAAGCACATAAGTATAAACATTACTCCAATTCATCTTTTAATCTGGTACGGGAATTGAAAAGCCTAAAGATAGAGGAGGAAAAAAATGTCTAGACTGAGGATTCGATAGCAGACTGAAACTTCTTCCTCTCAAATGTCAATAATACATGCTATTTATTGAGATACCATGTAGCAGCTTCTTTGTTCTCAGAGTCTATTTTAAACTCTTGGAAATAGTTTAAGCTGAACCAAGGGAGAAAAACTAAGAAAGAGAGGTGAAGCAAAAAATGAACAACCAGAAAAGCACATGCAAAATGAAAAGCAAAAGGTCATAAAATTTTATTAGGGGGAGTATATTCATAAGGTGATGTACAAATTAATATGCATAATTTGAAATTGTATAATAGTGTCTAATTAATAAAAATGTGAAATATTAGATATCTTCAGGGTTTCAGAGTTCTCATTTATTGTGATTAAATTTTACTTAGGAAAACTTTAAACTGTTTTCAAAAAGCTAGTCACTAAAACATGCAACAGTTTCAAAACCTTCTAGAGTAATATTAATTGGCACTGTGAAATAATATTTGCTCAATTTAACTTTAAACAATCTTACTAAATGAATTCTAGTATAATGAGGACATAAATTCTAAAGTAAAACAAATAGCTATATAAGCCAAACAGTTCAACAGTTTAAGATTAAGAAAACAGTTTGAAGTTGAAAAATGTATTTTTGAAACAAAAATCCTAAGAGAAATTCTAAGCTGACTTACATCATTCTTCTCTGTGCCAAAAAAAAGTGCACTTGGCCCTGGCCCGTGTGGCTCAGTTGGTTGGAGCATCGTCCAGTAAACTGAAAGGTCGTGGGTTTAATTCCTGGTCAGGGCACATGTCTGGGTTGCAGGTTCCATACCCAGTCAGGGCTTGTACAGAGTCAACCGACTGCTCCTCTCCCCTCTCTCCCTCCCTTCCCCTCTAAGCAGGTCCTCAGGTGAGGATTAAAAATAAAAAGTACGCATGTCAGCATTCTTACCTGGAATAAGATCTGCATAGGTCAAGCTAACATATAAGACACTGATAAGTATTTTATCAGCAAGTGGATCAAGAGCACTTCCCAAAGCTGATTTTTGACTGGCCCAGTTTCGAGCAATAAATCCATCCAACTGAAAATAGAAGTTGTTTGTTTTTTTAAATAAATGTCATAATAGGTACAGAGTAGGTATCTTGAAGAGATACCAGAATAACAACTATACTTTTGTAAAATGTAAATAAAATCTCGTTCTTTCTTACCCCCAAACCTTCTTATTCTTTCACTGGTATATGTTTAGCTTTTAAATTACCAAGTGGCCTGAAAATAACTTCACTTTTCTAAGGTACTTTTCTTTTCCAAGGCCTTCCAGTATTTCTCAATGTTTTCACAATGCCCCTTCGTGGGATGCACCCAGACACAAACTTAGAGATGTAGAAATCCCCCCAAAACTTACAGAAAGCATGACTGACACAGCATGGACTACAGGCCCCTTCTGGAGCCTTGGGCTGGAGCTGCTTTCACTTGCAAGGACTTCCTTTAACTGTGAGACACACTCTTACCTACTTTTCTATGATGCCATCCAGCTCCCTCAGTTTTAATTATTTTCAGGGGTTTTTTGTTTGTTTGTTTGTTTGTTTGTTTGTTTAGTGCCACTGTTAGGTCCATATCTGGCTGCATTTGCATGACCCATATTTGAGTTAAAAACTCAATCCTCTATGCCCGGCCTTCTTAAAATTTTTGATATGAAAATTACTTATTCACTATTCTTGCAAACACATTACATTTTAAGCAGAGGGCATACCTGGTTGCCACTGGGCCAAATGGGGCCTGCAGGCTGGTTTTGTATGACCCGCCCAAGGCTTTTATAAATCTGAATTAGTTGCCAATATTTAAATATTCAAAGTCTTACCACAAAAATCCAGATCTCCAGGCCTACCCTGCCACAAAATGAACTGAAACCAAGCATCGCCTATCCTCACGAAACAAGGCGGGTATTTTCTGGTTCTCCAAGTCCCTACTTGGCTTTTACTCATTTTATTTAACTTTACGCTTCAAAATTTTTCTAGCCCTATTTCCAAGGAAAAGTATCAAACTAATTTAGATGCAATTTAACATGGTATATCTTGTAGGAGAAGTCCTCCATATCTTAAGTATTCCATGAGGCAGAGGAGACAGCAGCAGCACAGGACAATGGTTAAGAACTTGCTTTTTGCAACAAAACATAACTGGTTAAAGTCCTGGCTCCCCCACTTACTGTGTGACCTTAGGCAAATTATTTGGCTTCACTAAGCCTCAGTTTCCTCATCTGTAAAACAGAAACAGTATTACATACCTCAAAGGCCTGGTTGTCTTCAGCAATCAACACTTAGTGAATCTTCCAAGAAAGCAGTTACTAAACAGTATTACCACAACTGAAAGAACCTACTTAATTCTTAGGCAGGCTGGATGTGAAACTAGCTAACAGGAGTCCTGGAAGTTGGGGCCTTGCAATATTCGGCTTTCAGTTCAGCTTCGGACCTCGGGGAACCGCACCTCCCATTTCTTCACCATCATCACCTTCCCATCCTCACTGTTCCTCTACCCTCATTAGCTTCCAAAGTCTTCGCTATCATCCCTGCTTTGCAAACACCTGTAACTCCCTACTCCACTCTCCCTTAGCCCTGCTTGAACACAACTACCCATGTACTCCAGCCAGGCCTGTACTGGAGCAGCTGAACACTGATCAAAAAAAAAACACACGGCCCCACCGGTGTGGCTCAGTTAGTTGGAGCGGTGTCCCGTAACTGAAAGGTTGCAGGTTCGATTCCCGGTCAGGGCACATACCTAGGTTGTGGGTTCCATCCCTAATCTAGGCATGTACGATCCCTGGTCTCGATGCATAAGGGAGGCAACCAATCCATGTTTTGCTCTTGCATCGATGTTTCTCTCTCTCTTTTCCCCCCTCTCTAAAAATAATGAAAAAATGTCCTCGAGTGAGGATAAAAAAACAAACAAAAACATACATAAATAGGCTGACTGACCTCACTTCAAATTCATGACCACAGATCTCCCGTGGGCACTTAATATTCCCTGGCCTGTGCTATATCTGTTTCCCTTCTCTTTTCACACTGCCTTCTCTTACCTCAAACCAACTCCATCCCTTCCAAAACCTCTCAATCTAGCTTATGATGGTGCCTACACTTTCCATGAAGCATAGGAACAGACTGTCAGCACTGTCCTATTCCCGCCTCCAAATCCACCACCTCCAGGAACCCATTCCTTCTCTCTGCCTTCCCTGATCTCTGGTCCTCTCACCTTCTGTGAGTTATCTTCCTCCTTCCCCACCTTCCCTGCATCAATCTCTCCCTTCCTACCCGATCATTAATTACTTAATTAAGAACAAAATTTTCCCCAGTATATATATCTTTAAAACCACTCTTCCTTGACCCCATTTCTTTATTACCCTATAAAGCAAAACTTCCTCAAAGAGATGTCTATTGTCATCACCACCTCACGTTTGATCACCAACCCACTCTGTTTGTCCCCAACCTCTATGGACAGTACTAAGAGGTCACCAATAAAGTCTGCGTTTTTAGGTTACTTGACAGCAACGCAAATTGAAGCAGTTTCTTCACCTAACTTCTGGGACACCTCACTGCCTAATATGCTCCCTTTCTCACCAGCTGTTTCTTCTCAGTGTCATTTTCTCGTTCCTTTTCCATTGCTCTGCTTATTGCTCATTCCTCTGATCCCTTCTCTTTTTTTATCACAGCCTAGATTGACTTTGCCCAGACCCAACTATCTATATGCTGATAACACTCAAATCTCTAACCATGACTTCTTCCAACTCCACAGTACTACATTCAACTACCCAACTGACAGCTCTATGTGAAAGGGCACAACAGCCCTGGTTGGTGTGGCTCAGTTTGTTGAAGCGTCATCCCATAAACCAAAAGGTCACAGGTTTGATTCCCAGTCAGGGCACATGCCTGGGTTGCAAGTTCTGTCCCCAGTCAGGACCTGTGCAGGAGGCAACCGATCAATTTCTCTCCTCCCCCCGCCCCCACTCCTCCACTGCTTCCTCTCTCTCTGAAAGTCATTAAATATATCCTCAAGTGAAGGCTTAAAAGAAGGCATAATAGCTCCTGGTATTCTCCACAAACTCTGTCCTACCCTAAGTGTTGCTAAACCCAGACAAGGTTAACTTCCATGTACCTGCTTGTTGAAAAGAAAAAAAGGAACCACCTACCAGTCACATTTCCCTCTTTTTCTCACCCCACACATCCAATCCATCAAGGTATCAACTCTATCTTCAAAACAGGTCTCAAACCCACTCACTTCTCTCCATTCCAAACCCCCACCCCAGTCCAAATGACCAACCCCCTCAAGATTACTGTAAACCTCCTAACCAGCCTCTCTGCTTCCACTCTCACCTTCTAATAATCCATTCTCCACAAACAACGTAAATCAGGCCTTTTCATTCCACTGATTAAACCTTTCATGAATCCAGCCATCTGCCCAGCAGCCATTCTGGAGGCATCAAAACCTCCATGGGATAAATGTGAACTATAATGCCAGTTAACTCAGATTTCCAAATACACTGTCTTATATATGAAAAATGTAAATGAGGCTCCTCCCTTTCAGCAAATATTGCAATCTCATGTGGCAGCTAAAGAAATTTACAAACAAAAAAAGATCAAATCCAGTAGATGAAATAGATTTTGTCTGTTCCAAAAAAAAAAAATTCCATTATTAGTATAAAAAGCCTTGGACAGACTTGGAGACCGTATCAGTAATGAGCGGAGGCCTTCAGGCTGCAGAGATAAAGCAGGGAAAAACGTAAAGGAGAGCTTGTGAGACTGGGCAGAAGCTGTGACAAACAGGACCTAATGCTGAAAACCAGAGGCGGCAGCCATTGCAACACCACGTTTGGTGCATATTTGGAAACGCCAGATACCAGTGCAAACGCCCTCCTTTGTTTATCCTGCAAAATCTTCAGCCAGTTCCGCATTGCTCACCAGCTACTGGGCAGGTGGAATTTTGTTTCTGTGAACTTCAAGACAATAACTGATGTTATAATGAAAGATGCTGTAACACTTTTATTAGTTGGAAATCAGTTTCTCTTTAAAGCACCAAATCATTACTGCCTGTTGTGGATGCTCGGCCAGCCTTGTACAAGAATATATTGTACCTATTTCTATATGCTAACTTTGCCCAGATTTTAAATTTTTCCTCTACCTTTTCCCTACTTCCCTCAACTGTGTTATTGTAGGACATGTAGTTTTATAAGCCATTTCTTATCCCTTGTGAAACAAGGTAGGAGATAAAAACAAACTATGTCTTATAGAATGATGGCTGGTCAGTCCATGAAAGCCTATTTAACACATAATGTAGTCTTCTGTTTAAAATTATTTTCCAAGTTCTAATTGGAGGTGGCCGGAGTAAATCCTGCCCTCTATACCCCAAGTGACACAGTGGTGCCCAGGAGCACTCCTCTCCCTGTCCGTCCACCAGGGGAACAGAAGGACGGATGCCTAACGCCCACCTAGGGCAGGGTCTCCTGCTGAGTGGTCAGAAGGGTATGAAGCAGGGATCACAGGCCAGATCTGTGGGGTGTCAGTGACCTCCCAGCAGCACAAACCCGAGCAGAGCTCCGGCCTCTACAAGCTCCCTGATCACAACTAGCCCACTGTTTCCCTGTCTGCCAGTAAAAACCAACTATTCTTGAAGATCAGAGTCATTTCTCTCTATTACAATAAATAGAAAAATAGTCTCACAGCTTCTTTCTTTTGCTTCTATCTTTAATGCAAGTACTTGGCTCTTTGGAAATTTCAAAGTGTTTTTCTATTATGAAGAAGTTGAAAACCAAGAGTAAAAAGCTCCCTCTCCTATGCCTTCATACAACCTTCACTGCTTTCCTTAGATCATACAAAGAGTAAGAGTCCCACACTGATGCTACAGACAAGTCCTTACACAAAGTGCCAGGTGAAATTCATCTTGAGGACTTCCTTCCAAGGAAGAGCAGACTAAAGCCTATTTCCATGTAGTATAAACTCTGGGATGTGGAAGGGAAGCAAGTGACTTTATAACTTACCAAATCAGTTAGTCCAGCTAAAGCAAAAACTCCTAGTGCTACACTAAAATCTTCTTCAATAATCAAATAGCCCAAAACTGGGGCCAAGCCAATTCTCGTCATTGACAACATATTTGGGATTGTCCACGGGTTTTCATACTGAAACACAAAGACAACAAAATTTAAATTAAATTCATACTTTAAATAACTATATACATTAGAAAAATACACTTAAGGGTCAGAAGCTACATACACTTTAAATTTAGCACTTTAAACCAAGTTTTTAAATCCATTCTGTTTTCACAGACATCACTCTAAAACTGTTGAGAATGCTGACTGGTGTGGCTCAGGGGGCTGAGCGTTGTCCTGCAAACTGAAGGGTCGCCAGTTCGATTCCCGTCAGGGCCCATGCCTGGGTTGCAGGCCAGGTGCCTGGCTGGGGGTGTGCAAGAGGCAACCGACCAATGTTTCTCTGGCACATGGATGTTTCTATTCCTCTTTCTCCCTCTTTCCCCCCTCTCTAAAAATAAATAAACAAAATCTTTTTTAAAAAATTAAAAAACTGTCAAGAATACAGAAGATAAAGATGTGTCATGTACCTAAAGGTAGGCTAAAAAGTCTACTATTTTTGAGTGAGTTTTCTTCCTCAAGAAAGAAAGAACAAACGCATATTGTCTACCATATACATCAAGCCTTTAATATACAACCTCGCCATTAGAATTCAAAACTTTAAACGCCGCTTTTAAAAGTGAAACTTCAAAAGGATGTCAGTGTAGAAAGTGTCAGAAAAAAAGCCAAATTATCAACCTGTGGCATTCTGACTTAAAGACATTTATTGCAAATAACCTCTCTCACTCCTTCAGTACCCATCAAAAGAATACTAAATGATATGCGGTGTCTGTTAATATGAATGAAGAAGGGGACAAAAACATTTAATTCCATAACCTCACTACTAAATTGGAGAATTGTTGGGAGAAAATGGAACTAAGAATAGGGATTGAGATCCTTAGGAAATAAAGAGACAGTTGGAAAACTCAAAATAGCCACAGAAATGTTAAGATCCCCAATTAGAAACCCCTGTGGGAGCTTTATGATTCCTTGAAACTTCATCTGGAGCCAAGCTGTTTTAAGTTGACACTAACAGAGGGCTTCTTGGCAACTGCTCTGAAGAACATTCCTTGCTTGGCAAACAATGTTTCATGAGAGGATATTTCACCTTTAAAAAGCCTCGGCCTAGCAACTCTAAGACACCTTGCACATATAGGATACAGAAATAATATCAAGAAAATGTCTCTCCCTAATGCCTGGATTTTTTTCCCCCCACTCCGACAAGGTTGCCAATTCTACCCCAAGGGACTATCTCATAAGATTAACCCTAGTTAGCTTCTTTCTTAATCGGTAACCAATTTGCCTGAACATTTATCTTGATTCTTTTTAAAGTGATTGTTTCCGGCCCTGGCTAGTGTAGCTCAGTGGATTGAGCACGGGCCTACCAAGCAGAGTCACTGGTTCGATTCCCAGTGAGGGGGCACATGCCTGGGTTGTGGGCCAGGTCCCCCAGTAGGGGGCGAGAGAGAGGCAACCACACAATGAGGTTTCCCGCTCTCCTTCCCTTCCCCTCTCTAAAACTAAATTAATTAATTAAAAATAATAATAAAGTGATCGTTTCCATTTCTAAAGACATCTTTTAAAATTCCACGAGCCATCCTGTAAGAGAATTCAGATACTAAGTTTCCGTTTTAAACGGAACCTGGCAAGAAATGGGCATCTCAGCTTAGCAGGAAATGGGGTTATTAGGATCAGGTGGCAGAATACTGTCCTTGAAAGCTACAGAAACACTTCAATTTCCCTAGAAACAATCATCAAACAAGAAGCCAATACAAATCTCTACCCAGGGACCTTTTATTGAAAACAGACCACATTATATAATTACCGGTAAATGGAAACATTCTTGGAATATGTTCCAAATTCAAGTTCAAAGGTCAGAGTAGTTTCAGAGAAAAAGAGTAAGTCTGTTGACCATACTGTGGTACAAAACTAGTCAAACACCCAGTCAATTTTACAACTGGTGAGGAAGGGGTGGGGGATGGGGCGTTGATAGTTCATGATTGAGAAAAAGGAATAACAAAGCAAAGGGTCAGAATAAAGAGGCCCAAAATTAATCTCAGATATTCGTGGGGCAAAATTAAAGACAAAGTTGCAAACAGCCAGATCATTTCATTTGGTGAATTAATAAACCAGGCTGAAGGCAGTGAGAGGGGTTCTTTTTAACGCCACATAAAATACGTATCAGTCAAAATCAAGTTACCTCATTAACTTATAATCATTAAATTTGTCAATTTCTAAATTACAATTAAGAGACCTAATCTCAGATTACCCAACCAAATAACCTGTGGCATACTCGACCAACTACCGCCGTTCTGGAAAGGGCTTCAGCGAGCATAGGCAGCCTCAGAGCACCCGGCCTTCAAACCCTGACATGCTTTAGCTATCCGAGGAGCTGAGACCCCCGCCAGGACGTGCCACCTCAACCCATGCTGCACAGCTGATGAAAGCAGTCCTGGGGCGCACCGAAGACCTAACAATTGAAGATGTAATAATTGCATGAGGCTTGCTAACGTGACATCAAAAGCTCTCCTACATTCCTGCTCTGGTGTCTACTACTTGGGCAGTATTTCAACAGGTAAGGAGACAAATATGTCCCTCTGTTACCTCAAGGGAGTTTTAATCTTTTTTGTAATTAGAGGTCAAAGAGTCTTTCAACTAGGACTTAAATTATTTAATTATCATTCATCTTACAGTATGTAAGGTTGCCAGAGGTCAAATAAGAATGAACAAAACCTGCACGAGCAAACAGAATGGCCTGTACACCTTTCATGATTCCCAGACTTTCCCAAAACACTGGGGATTCCCTTCATTACATTAAGGCGAGTGGGGGCTATTTTTACCAATGCAACATCAGGGCCGGCCCAGCAATCAAAGCGGACAAAGCGGGGGTTGAGGATTCTAGCTTCTTGACTACGGAGACCGAAGGTGGACACGCTACGTACCTCTTAAATTCACACCCCCGGATAACCTGCCCGTAACTTCCCTTCAGAAAACGGTTTCAAAGTTGTGAAACTGAAGCGCCCAACAGGACCAATCAAAGCACGTTAGGAGCGTCCAGGACTGAGCCCTGACAGGGCCGGCGACCCCGCCCCAGGATTGCCCCTTCTCTTCCGTACGTACCAGGCTGGCGGCGCTCCCTGGGCCCCACCGGCCGCCCCGAGCCTCCGCGGCAGCACCCTCTCGGGCCGCGGGCCCGGGGGCCGCCTTCCCCGCGCCTGAACAGTGGCTCCGCGGGACTGCCCCAGGCAGCCACTGGCCGAACGCGTCCGGGCGCAACCACCAGCGTTCCGCCAGGCAGCCCAGGCAGATAGGTGCGGGCGGCAGCAGGGCCCCGAGGGCGCGCCCCTTGCCCGGCCGCACCCCCGGCGTCCATGCGGCTCCGCGCAGGGCACCCCACGAGCCACGCGCCACGCGCGAAGCCAGCATGGCCCTGCGGCCGCGCTGCGGCAAAGAAGGCAGCAAGAGCTCAGCAGCCTGGGGCACCGATGAGCCACTTCTCCATCGACTGCCCCAGGTCTCCGAGGACCTTGGACACTTCCATACTTGTTTTCAAACCCCAGCACGCTCCTCTTATACAGGTGGCTTGCGGCCGCCAAGGGCGGACGGACGACTTTGCGACGCTTTTGCGACACCGTCGCCACTGGGCTTCCCAGCGCCCCCGGCGGAGCGGGAGGTGCGTGCCGTTAAGCCCCGTGGCCTTTCGGGTAGCGGGTGGTGTGCTGCCGGCGCCTCTGCTCCTGGCCGCGACGAAGGCGGTGGGGAGGGGACTAGAGAGAGCATGGAGCTGGGAGGGGTGAGTGACCGCATGGTGGACCTGGCCGGGAGAGGGCAGGAGCCTTCCTGGGTCTGAGCCTGAAGTTCTCCCAATCTCGCGGCTTGCAGAAAGACCCCTTTCCGAGGTGTGCGTGGCGGCCTCAGGGCTCTCTTATGAGGTTTAAATATTGGTAAAGTGGTCCAGAAGTAATCGATGCCAACTCCCAACTCTTTTTCCTCGTTTGAGTGTTGCATATGTAAAAAATACGGGGCTTTTAGAAAATGTCAGTAACGACTAATTATTTACCTGAAAAGGGTGTTGTTCACTGTAGCCAAGCAAGCAAGCTTGCTCTCTCCCTCTCTGTGTATACATATATACACATATATATATACACACACATACATACATATATATATATATAGTGCTTATCCCATTTAATCCTCCCAACAACCCTAACATAGGGTCCTTTATTATCTTTACACTTTCACAGATAAGGAAACCTAGGCTTAGAGAGCTTCAGAAACTTACTAGCCCTGGCTGGGTAGCTCAGTTGGTTAGAGCATTGTTCCCATACACATTCCCCAATCAGAGCGCATACAAGAATCAACCAATGAATGCCTAAAGAAGTGGAACAACAAAAATCGATATTTCTCTCTCCTTTTTCTCTCTCTAAAATCAATAAATAAAAAAAAATTACTAGACATATATCCAAAATAATGATTGTTCATTAACTGGTTAATACTATACATTAATTATGAATACAGTATTTATAGCATGCATTATACTAATTGATATATTATTGTTTATTAATATTGCAGTGTCGCAAAACTGTTTTCTTACTCAGTTCTGTGTCAAATTGAATTTGAATGTTTCTTAATGCTGAAGGGGAGCTGAGTTTGCCAACCCCAGATATGCCTCTTTGGTCTATTATTTTAGGAAGGATCATTTTAAGAAACAGCAGACATTGGGAGACACTCTGAAAACCAAGTAGAAGTTACTCTTCCTGAAAGGACATTTACTTTTAAAGGGAAATCCCCGTTTGTAAGTGTGTTCCCTCCACTGTACCAGGGCGCCTTCACTATCTTTGGGGAAGGCATGGATTTAAATGTATGTAACAATCTTACCCTTGTGTGCAGTGCTTTTACGGAAACCTCGTAACTAACTCTGCACCTCCAACATCTTCTTGTGTGTTTAGCATAAGGTGGTACTTAAGGTGATGGCTTCAGCCGTTTTGCCAAGTTATTCAGTGTTCCTAGGTCTCTCCTATGTACATGCAAGGTATACATGTTATAAAATTTAAATTTGCTTTTCTCCTTGTCAAGGTAAGAAGTGTCTAAGCCTGTAGAGAACTTTTATGAGTTTATCTGAGACAAACTGACATCAGTTGCTGGGAAGTAAAATCTCCATGGACTGAGGAAAGTGACTACACGTAAACTCCACTTCTTTAGCATGACCCTTTCTCCTTTCTCTCCGACCACTCCCTTCCCTAATCATTAAGCCCTTCGGACATCAGATTCTGGTCAGCATCAAACTGTCTTTAAGAGCAAGGTTCAGGTCTGTTGGCCACAGAAACAGAGTTTTGGCCAAACTAAAGGCAACAGCACCTCAGTTGTGTTACCCCACCCTCATGAAACTAGACAGGATGGCACCGTGGTTAACATCAGGACCTGAGACAGTGATCGACCACTCCCTACCCTGGTCCCAGCCAATCAATAAAGGCAAAAAAATTTTTCCTTTATACAGTCTTTCCTGTGTGGGCCATTGGGGAGCTAGGTGTTAGAGTGTTTGCTTACCTGTGACTCTGGGATTGGCACCCTTTCCTTAAACCTTTACTTTCTTTGCTACAAACTTCTGCTTGCCTCTTATTGGGCTTTGATGCACATAGGCAAATGGACCCCATTAGTATAGTAACAAAAATGTTCTGGAGAATGGCAGTTTTGTAGCTTATTTTAAACATTCGAATGAAAGGAGGAGAGTAAGGAGGGTTACAGGAAATCAGGGGTAGATTAAGTGGGTGGGAAAGCAAAGCAGGGTAATCTCAGTGATTGGATAAAAGCAAAATGGAGAAACACATACTTCTGTTACATTGGTAGGTACAGGTTAGTTAACATTTATAGCACATGGAGATGGTCTGCGGGAAACAAGGTTTCATTCTCTGATGCTGCCAGTTGTGCCATGGGTCTGGAAAAGAGAATTACTCTGACATTTCAAAGTAATCTTAGATGCAAAAAGACAGTAGATAGACTCACTGAAGGTAAAGATTGGCCTTTGTCAAGGAAGATACAGGCTTAGGACATGACTACCTGTCATGACCAGCTTTTAGTTAGGAATTTTTATGTTCAGACCGTCCTATGTGATTACTTTTGGTCTCTGAGTTGGTAAGGCCCACCATGCAGGCCTCCCCTGAGCTTATCAGGTTTAGTATGTGGCTCCCTTTGGTCCACATTCTGCTAATCTGTCTCATGTCAATTTGATTATTAGACTAGCTGGAAGAACCTAGAAGGGTGGAAGAAAAATTATTTTCTCTCCCCTACAATTTTAGAGAGCCAGCCAGGGGAACTCACTGGCTGGAGCACCGCTAGCTCCCAGGACTGTGGCAGCTGAGAGATTTGTGACAAAAGCCAGAGGCGCCAGTCAGGTAGTTCAGCTGGTTTGAGTGTTGTTCTGATACATCCAGGTTGGGGGTTTGATCCCTGGTCACGGCACATACAAGAGTTAATCAGTGAATGCACATATAAGTGGAACAACAAATCAGTGTTTCTCTCTCTCTCTCTCACAAAGTCAATAAATAAAGATTTTTTTTAAAAAGATCAAGATAAACAAGAACTATATGGGACTAAATGAACTGATGAAGATGATTAAAATTTTTTTGCCCTTGAAATAGTGCTAATTTTTAAATTCTTGTTTTCCAGATATATGCAAATTTGTTTCTCTTAAATGACCTATGACTTAGAGGAATTTGGTAAATTATACCTTTGTAAGCAGAATTGAAACATTTATCTTTTTCTCTCTACCAGACTCCTCCAGAATTCAAAAGCTCTTAGTGAATCAGGGAATAGTCTTATTTTCATGGCCATATTGTTTTTTGCATAAGTTCAATAAGAACCTGTGTTCCTTGTTAACGGAACACAATTGGAAACTGGTTAAATTATCAAGGCTTTGTCTAGAATGTCATATTTGAGAAAGACATGCATAGACTCAGATATGACCAGCCACCTCTCAGGAATGAAGATTGACTTTGAGAGCTATTAAAACTCTTAGAAAAATTGGCCTGGTATCAAAGTGTTCAGCAGCCTTACCAGATGGATCAGAAAGGTCATTTCCTGGGAGGTACTGGAACCTCAGGATAGTTTGGAGACCTTGAGAAGCAAGGAATTAATCCAATCTAAACGTACTACAGGCAAAGTCTGATGACAAGTCTTTGGCTTGGCTTTTCTGGCCTTAAGGGAACTTTCTAAAGTTCAATCCGAAGATTTCCTTGTGAAAAATTCCAGCAAAGCACCTTTAAAAGAGCCTATTATATTGGGGAAAAAATACAACAAAAAAAATTTTTAAAAGAGCCTATATCATTAATTGCTATTCTTATTGTACTTATAAAAATAATCAGGCCAAGCTCATTGAAATAACTTATTTTATAAATATATTAGTCTTAATTTGGCTGTCTTTGGTAAAAATGAGGTTGATCTTAGAACCTATAATACACACTTACGGATATCAAATTATAGTACCTGGGAGAACCTCTGACAACCAAGCAGAAGTTACTTTTTGTAAAAGGACATTTACATGGGAAGATGTCAGTAAGAAAGTGACATTTGAGGGGATGAGCCATGTGGCTCTCTGGAGGAAGGGCATCCCATGTACAACAAACAGCATGTGCCAAGGCCCTCGGGCAGGAATGTGCCTGGTGTGTTCCAATCCTAGAGGTCTGTCATGCTTGTCCTGTCAGGACCTCCCTGTACCAGGAACCATACAGCAATCTGACCCAGACGCTTAGAGCCACAGTGTCACAAAATGTTTGTACTGCAGCCTTGACCAGCCATCTCGTTAGGAGCACCCCTCAGAACTAGAAGTATTATGGGTTACACAATCAATGGCTCGGGGTAGCATATCTACTCTGTTGTATCTTGCTTCCAAAATCCAAAGAAGCTAGTGAAGTATTGAGTCTCAGAGTGGAAGGGGGTGCCAATGTACAGCAACATGACTTTTACTTCTCAGGGTATGTTCAGATATGCTCTAGACTACCGGACTCCAGAAGCTTCCCTGAAGAGATAGGCCCCTGAATATCTCCAAGTGTATGGTGTGGATGACTTGCCAAGACATCTAGGATATCCTAGGTCTGCTCACTTGTCATCCTATTAGCATAATGTCACCAATGGGTAGACCAGAATGGCATCTATGGGATGATGAGATTGTCAGAGTATACATTGAATTGTAACAGTGAATCAGGATTGTCAGATGCAAGATAAGGCATTGAAGGAATACTGTTTTCCTTGGCAGGTGAAAGCAAACTGATTTCAGTCTTCTCTCATTATTGGAATAGAGAAAATAACATAGCCAAATTTATAGCTGTATACCAAGTTCCAGCCTCTGTGTTGATTTGCTTTAATAAAGAGACTACACTTGAAACGGCAGCTGTAATGAGCGTAATTTAAAATATTCCACTGCTATTTCTCTAAGACCTGTCTTCTGTAATAAAGTGAGTTAAATAGTGCACTCCTTTCTCTTCCAGAAGAGTTGGTGGCAGTAATCCCTGTGATTCCTCCGGCAGTGCAGCATTGCCCTTGGTTTACTACTTTGGCCCTTCTGTCGTCATATTTAGTCTTCCTGCCATAACAGCCCAGATCCGTGAGTGAGGGAGCAAAGGAGATGCTTCAAGTTGATAAGTATGTTTGTTCCAGTTATGCATTCAGGGACTCAGATAACTGCAGGCTAGGTGAAGGGACCCACTGGGTCCCGGATGGACTTGGGCCCCAACCCCATTTATTATGTGATCACCAGAGCACCACCACCCCACCTCATCCAATTTAGATCTACAGCCATAGTCTGAGTTTCCCAGGGTTAGTGTTAGCTCATAGGCAATATATGACATTTGTGGTTTTATTTCTAGGCTCAATCTATTTATATATGAATTTTGTTTCTAATTGGTGATGAGAGAATATTGCCTAATATTTTTACTTTTTGGAATTTGTTAAGGTTCACTTTATGGTTAACATTTGCAACTTCCACAAGTATTTGAAAACAAGGTACCTTCTGTTTTCAGGGTGCAGACTTTGGTATTTATCAATTAGATCTACCTCATTAATTATGTTACTCACACCTTTTATAGCCCTGATTTTGTCCACTTGACTACTGTGAACTGAGAGAAGTTGACGAAAGTCTTCTATCAATGTGTTTGTCTCCTAGTATCTCCTGTAGTGCTGCCTCCTAGTGCTGTCTTGTTCACAGCCATAATTGTTATATAAGTATTACAATTTGCTCCGCCTGGCATTAGAAATATTCTTTTTGGTTGAATGGACAACCAAAGACCTGATTGAAACATCTGGGTATAAAATTATTCCTTAAAAAATTTTATAGGCATTTCTCCTTGTTTTAGTAAAGAATATTGCTTTGGAGAAATGTGAAGACAGATTTTTTTTTCTCCTTCAAAGTGGCTTATCTATGTGACTTCTCATTTAAGACCTCTTTTATTTCTTGTACTCCAGGACGGTCTGGAGAAGCTGCCACTGCCAACCTGTATGCCATGCTCACACTATTGCAAACTGAGATTTTACTTTTGGCTTCTAAAGGTGTGCAAAATGTACTCGTAGAAACACTTTGCTGGTTCCTTCTAAAATCTTCAGCCACAGGCATTACCTCTGTTTCCTCCCTTGTGCAAAGCTGCCTGGTTTATCTTCATTGTTTTTGGCATCTCTTCTTAGTGTGTTGGGGTTTGGATTTTGTTTCCTAGTTCACAGAAGTTAGACTATATTTTTTGTTTCTGAGTTCCCTTATTACTTTTGAACAACTTCACAGGAGAAAAGGGGGAGAATACATTCCTCTTGTTACTACACACTCTTTTTAATTTTCTTAATCTTTTTCTCTATTCTTAAATCAATTTCCTTAACCACTTCAGTTAGGCTCTATACCACTGTGTCCTTATTTGTAAGTGGTAGAGTCGCCCATTTTACATGTATCTACCTCATAGGGGTATGTGATCAAAACCTGCTCCACCTGCTACGCAGCAGCAGTAGATAAAGCAAAGTCTTTGTCTTTACAAAGCTGGACAAAGAGATGGTGGGTTGGGTAAGAATAGTGGAAATAGAATAACAAGGAACCTGATTTCAGATAGTTTGAAGATAGCACTGAAAGGATTTGTTTTGATGGGTATGGAGACAAGAGAAAGAAGAGGTAGATAACCCCCAAGTTTTTGGCCTAAGCAGCTGGCATGTTAGAGTTACTACACACTCAAATTTCAGAACACCGTGGGAAAAAGAGATGAAATGGGGGGGGGGGAGGTCATGTATCAAGAATAAACATGAGACTCGCTTTGGATTTCTAGACAGCAACACAGAAAACTAAAAATAATAGAGTAGCATCTAAAATCCGAGTAGAAATGATTTCCGAACTAAAATTCTATGCATAAACTCAATCCAGTGGTGAGGGTAGAATTTGCCTTATGAATTCTTTCTCAGGAAGCTACTTAGAAGATGGGTTCCACTGAAAGAAGGGAGTGAAACAAGAAAGGAGACAACACAGGAGCCAGGAAATGGGAGAGAAAATGAGAAGTCCTGAGGTGACAGCCGCATAGTTCTGACTGGAAAAGGTCAGAGAATTCAGGAGAGGGATTCCCGAGAAGTTAAACAGACCACTTGACTTGTCTGTATGTTCTGAGAAGAGACTTAGACTTGCAGTGGAGCCTTGGGGTGAAATTAGTGGTAGGCACATATAAAATTAAGGAGTTAAAAAACAAAAGTTTAATTCCAGAGACGACAAAAAAGTACAGAAGGAAATGAATAATATTCAAGTCATAATAATGTAAATACAGATTTACCTAAAAACTGTGATATGTAACTAAATTGGAAAGAACTGGGCAAGTGTGTATATATGTGTGTAAAAGGGTGTAAGAACATTCTGACCCTCTGTAAGTAAGAAATTAATTTTTAAAACTGAAAACTTAAGAATTAGCATTACTAGCATGTCCTTTAGAAAAATGGAGGTAAATAGGAACCCAGTTGAAATTGAGCAGAAAATTAGGGAATGTGGAAAGTTTAGGTTTAGTTTTAATATAAGCCTTGCACAGCTATTTATTGAAAATAAGCATGTTTATCTTTAGTAATAAAAAAAAAATCTTAAAAATCTTTCAGTAACTAAGATGTTAAGATAAATGGAAAGTTAGTTTCAATTTATTTCTGAAAGATATAAATTCATTTTTTTGTTGCAGAACTTTTTAAACATTAAAAAGTAACTGTGTGGAGCATGCTCCCATAGGCCGGCAGCTGGGGCACATGGGGTGCCCTGCGGCAGGAGGAGGTGGCAAGGAAAAGTGACTTTGTGAATGCTTCCCCAAATGGACACTTGGTATGTAAAACTATGAAGTATAAGAATAAAAGGTCAATAACAAAATTATAATTTATAACTACATCATTTAGATAAAAAATATAAACAACATTTTTTTAACCTTTAGAAGTTATAAAAATTAACAAATGACTTATTACTTTTTAAATTAGCTCAACACTCCTTTCCTGTTATATTACTTCTGGAATGTTATTTTTCAGAACAGTATTTTTTCTGCATATTCTTCATTCTTGGGGTGGCTTGAAATTGCTAATAAACCCAGGAGGTTCTAGTTTGGTAGTCCTTTTACACAGTTTGAAGCTGGTAAACCTTGGGGCCTTTTTTCAAAAGATAACCTTGCTCATTTAGTGATCCAATAAAATTTTCAAAATCAGCAACCTGGAAGAAAACATCAAAAGAGTTAGCCCAAACAAACGAATTACAAAAAAAGAGCCCACTAAGTAATGTGCAAAAATATAATTTTTTAAATTTCTCTCTCAAAAAGTAATATACAGTTGTCAAGTTTCTTGGGCAAATAAAATTATTTGTACTAACAGAGAAAACTGCCCACATATGAACTTTGGATTCTATAATGCAAAACCTAATAAAAAATTAAAACTCCAGTATGCACAGAATTTGTTTAAATCAATTTGAGACAGACAGACACATACACACACATTGGTTTGTTGTTCTACTTGTGTACGTGTTCACTGGTTGACTGATTTTTGTATGCGCCCTGACCAGGGATTAAAGCTACAACCTTGACATATCCGGATTATGCTCTAACCAATTCAGCAATCCAGCCAGTGCTGCACAGAAGCCTTGATATTTGTTTTAGCTTAGAGTCTAAACAAAAATTAGAGTTGCTTTTGAAATTAAGTGGGCAGTTTTCCATTTAAACTGTTTTACGTGGCAGAAAAGGGGAAGGAGATTAAGAAATACAAACGTCCACTTATAAAAACTGAGGCTCAGACACACTCAGATGACTTGCTCACAAGGGACTGCCCACGTGGAAACTGAGTCCTGCTACAGTGTGTCCTCCTCGGAACTATCATGACACTGAGAAACCTTCTGAAAAGAGGTAGGTAAAGATAAAAACTTTTTTTAAAGCTCTACATAGCTTATTTCATAGCTTAAGACAAGCTTGTTTTTGTTTCACAAAATGCCTATTCCATTCTTTTATTCCAAATCTTTTGATATTTAAAAATTCTATTATACATTAAAGACCTGACATTATTATAAAAAAAACTTATTAAGTATTTGGTTTATCGTACCTGAATGTTTAGCTCTTTGGCAATCTGTCGAAGTTGATGAAACTGAAATAAATTATTGTAAGTTCTTTCAGCAATGTTGTTGAGAGCAGAAATAAATCTTTTTGCTGTTGATCTGTTGCTCATTCCAGAACCGTGCTGGGATCGCTCAAAATCTAGGTTCCCAAATTCATCAGAGTAAGTTCCCAGCATGCTTGATGGGAGGGAATAAAAACAAAGTTACCCAAAGTGACGTGGCTGTAGAAATTTTTATTACAGGCCTCCAGATTATAAGAAAAATATGGAAGTACCCATAGGCCTCAGGTAGCAGAGATGTAAACACGTAATATTTAGTGAGTGGCCACTATGAAATTTACTAGTATGGACTGGGGATAAATATATTTTGGACAGTTAACACTTTTAAGAAACTTCTGAATTTGAATAGAGAAATGCATAAAAATATAAAGTTGACAGACTCTAACATAAATACCTGGAACATTTTTTTGGTCCATGAAAAAATAGTTAAACATACTAAATTCAGACTTTACTGGGCAAAGATGTGTTCCCAGCTCTCAGTGCAGCATCTGGCAAATAAAAGGTGTTTAAAAATACTCTAGGAATGAATCAGAAGGGTTCTGATGACTTGTAGAAATCATTGTTAAATATTAAGGGATATACCTATTACCTCCCATTCTTTGACGGTCTCTCTTATTTTCATAGAATCAAGAGAAGAAAAAAACGCACTTGACAATAAGTTTTTGCCAGAACTCTGAAAATACCAGTTTCATATAATTAGCCATCCCCTCTAATACAGCCCTATTGCTGACTCCTTGCCTGAATCCTGTGTCTGTCTGTATATTGGGGCAGATATAATCTCACAGTCAACTTATAGGCAAAGATGTTATTTAATCAGGAATTAATCAAATACAAATTGATCACCTACTAAGCAGTGGCCTTATAGTAGATGAACAAAACAGGTACAATCCCTGTTCTTTTTTTTTTTTTTAAGATTTTATTTATTTATTTTTTGAGAGGAGAAGGGATGGAGAAAGAGAGGGAGAGAAACACGATTGGTTGCCTCTCATAAGCGCCCCTACCAGGGACCGAACTCACGTGTGTCCTGCCTGGGAATCAAACTGGTGGCCTTTCACTTTGCAGGACAACGCCCAACCAGCTGAGCCACACTGGTAGGCCCAATCCTTGATCTTAAAGAGCTCAAAGGAATGATTTAAACTATTATACATTACATATATGTATAATGGTTTAAATGTGCAGAGAATGAACTGCACAAATAGGAATACATGTCATTCAAATAAGACTGTAATAAATGATAATAAAATAGATGAGTATGTGTTTCTTCCTGCAATACAGTACAATCTTATTTAAGGCTTTTAAAAATATATTTATTTATTTTTAGAGAGAGGAGAAAGGAGGGAGAAAGATGGAGAGAAACACTGATGTGTGACAGACACATCAATCAGCTGCCTCTCGCTCATCCTCAACTGGGGATCTGGCCTGCACAACCCAGGCATGTGCCCTGACTGGGAATCAAACCAGCAACCTTTTGGTCTGCAGCCACACCAGCCAGAGCAAGGCTTTTATGATTAATTACTCTACCATATAATTTTACCACATGCTTATTTCTCAGATAGTTGTCAAAAATGCTTTAGGCTACATTAATTATATTGTTAATATTTTCCTTAAATTATATTTAGCATATACTATCTCATTTAGTCCTCTCAGCAATCCTATGACTTAGGAACTATTCTTATTCCCATTTTACAGACGAAGAGACAAAGTCTAGTAAGGCTAACTGACTTGTCAAAAGTTCCATAGCTATTGTGACTTGGCACATCTGGGATTTGAATCTGAGCTACATGCTTCAGATTTGAAGAAAGATAATGTAAAATATTTGAGCTACTTTCCTGAAATAGAAAAAAACCCACATTTAAAGGGCAGCTCTAAAAAAAAGGATGGCTCTGTTCTCTTCTGTGTCCTAGTATATTTTTAATTTTAAGAGAAAGCTTTGTGAACTGTTGCCAGTATACATTTCATTTTTATAGCTGTGTGCTCTGATAACTCTGATAAACTGTATCACAGTTCAGATTTTTCTTATTTAGGCTTATGCTTCCCAGTTAAAATGTAGTTTAACAGGTTTAAAATCACATTTAGGGCAAACATTCAAAAGGTGAAGAGATGGGAACTCTGCAATGAAAGAGTTAATGAATGAAAGATGATTATTAAAGTCAACTTTACCATCAATGAAATACATTTAATGAGGGCCTGCTGTGCACTAGGCATGATGCTGGGCCCTGGAAATACACTGGTGAATGTGACAGAGAAGTTAAAGTTAAGTTAACTTAACTTAAAGAAGTTAAGTTCCCTGCTCTCAGAGTGCAGACTAAGGGCAGAAAGCATGTTAAGTGTAACAAAACAGATAATTCACAATCTAGTCTCAGTGTGTTTAACTGGGTCTTAATCTCTAGCGTGGAAATTGTGCCAGGTATTTCCAATCATTTGGAATCAAACTATTTTCTTTTATCTGAAAATTTTTATAAAAGCCAGTAAAAAAAACATTCAATTTAGGGAAACCAACTGTATCTCAAGACGAGTCAGGGAAACTGGTACTCTCACGTAGGTGCTGTTCACACTTAATAATGACACCTCTTTTTTCAGGAGTCCAGAAGTAAACTGACAGCCTAAAACTAATGCAGATTTACCAGCATGGCGACTTTGAGAAGCAGCAGAAACAAGTTCAACAAGGAAATGCCCAAGAATTCCTCTTGGATGGAAAAGCACATGCAAACAGTGTATAAATGATTACTGAGACATGCAGAACTAATCATAAATAAGCTATACAGCATTTTTATTGAAAAGGTAATTAAAGCATAATTTATCTTGCTAAAGTCTAAGCTCAGATATAAGAACTAATGGCCTCCACAGACCAGTGGATTTATTGTGGAGAAATACCAGATGGCTGCTTGAGGCAAGGTCTAGGGTCTGAGGCCTTGGGAAACTGAGTAAGGGTAAAGCCTCAAAAAGAGAATGTTACAGTTAAGAGAGAGGGTGATCAGGGCAGTCTGAGCCTTGATTTGCTTGATAGCCAACGTTCTACGAAGTAGAAATACCTGACATTTTCAGTAGAATCAGGCACCAGAAGACCCAAAGGGCGAAAGGTCATTTAGAGGAAAAGAGAAGTGCCCATCTTAGCTCAACCCAAAAGTGGAGAGTTTAAGCACAAGATGCACAAAAAGAGATACACATTCTAGATTGTAAGTAAAGAGGCAGCTTCTCGTCATTAAATAAGAAGTCCCTGTTGGTCCTTGTTTTAATTAGGAAAAAAAATCCAAATTTTCTGGAATTTTGGTTAGGTTCAGTGACTTACTTTTCTAATGAAAAAAGGGATCACTATTAGGGCAGTTTCAGGTTTCCTACTGGTATGGTCTCTACCAGAAATCAGGAAGGCAACTGGTATTGGTGGCCATTCCTTTGCTTCATATGTGAGCCACTGGCAGCACGTTGTATGAGAAAGTCTAGTAATTCCTACACTATCTGGCTGCTTATAAATGGCAACTAGAGGGTCCCCAACAATGAAGTCCACTGGAGATGGAAGAAAGCCAGCTTGGTAAAGTTTTCACCTGTAAGACCCTCAAACCCTAGAACCGAATCCCATACAAGAGAAAACTGACGGTTCGATACTATATGATGCCAAACCAACTGGGTATTCAGAGATAGAAGGTGCTATGTTAGGAAGTGTTTGAAAGGAATGTTATTAATGATTTTACTCTGTGTGAATCAGTGCTCTGGCACCAGGAATCATTAAGAGCTAAGCTTTAGAGCTTTCAAAGACTGTAACCTCACTGTTGCTAACAGAATTAAAGATAAAGGTCCCCTTTGCCCACAGGCTGCCTATAGCACAAGAAACAAATGGCAGGTTAATGCTTAAATCTTCAAGAAGGAGCACAAGAAACAAATGGCAGGTTAATGCTTAAATCTTCAAGAAGGAGCGTGGGTGCCCTTCTGCCCACACAGCATGCTTTTAAAGGCAGCAGAGGGAACCGAGTGGCATCCAAGGACAGGCCAGTACCAACTGGGGAATGAAGAGACAACCACGTAAAGTCTTTCTCTATGAGGAAAGAAAAGGATCTGCAGCTTGGAGCTACTAGAAAATTTATAAGGAAAGAACACATAAAAGACTAGACCCAAGAAATCCTTTGAAAAGGGTAATGATTTTGGAAGCTTCTGACCTATGATGTGAGATCTGCCAGTTTTTTAAGCCTTCAGTGTGTGACATGGGTCAGAGGAAGGGAGATCTGCTCAGTGTCATGTTAATATCCTCAAAGTTAGAGCTATTGGTCATACAGTGTTAGTTACCAAGTGTCCACTAATATGCTAGAACCATATTGGTCACTTTTTATAGCCTCGTTGCCAGGCTATACCTCAGCGCCATCCTTGGTGGTGTGTTTTACACAGAAGGAGACTGACTGAGAAGCGGAATCAACCTTGTTGTGGCAGCTCCAGGTCAGACTCTAAGGCCTATGCTCTTCCAGCTATGCTGTACCACTTTTACTCAGAGCCAAAGAGGAACAACTCAGCAAAGTCACCTGGTTCTGACTCCAAGCAAGCCCCAGAATAGGGGCTCTCAGGGGGGGAAACAAAACACACTTACTTTTGAATTGCTTAACAAAATAATTTCACCCTTAGATTAATATATATTTTGGCCTTGGAAAAGTAGATTCCTAACATTTATAATTGCTATAAAATATATTAAAAAGAGCTGATTTCTAAATTATGATAAATTCACACAATGGAACACTATGCAACTATAAAAAATAAAAGGAAGCTCTGTACACATTGATATGGAACGATCTCAAAGATGCATTGTATATGAAAAAAAGGGGATGTGTGTGGTATGCTACCACTTCTCCATTAAAAAAAAGAATACACAGATACAGAGTTCTGATAGGTACTTTATATCTGAAAGTCAACACAAAAGATTTGTTGCCACCACTGGGCCAAGAGAAGGAAGAACTAGGTAGCTAGTAAACAGGGTAGGAGGAAACTTTTTCCACTGTATATACTTTTTGAACTTTGGAATTTTGAAGTTTATGAATGTGCAAACCTATTAAAAATTTTGAACTGAAAGAAAAACCTACCTAAAATAATCAGCTTTTGCTTTTATTGATTAAAAAAATCTATACCAAAAAAAAATCTATACCTAAGGTAGACTTATATGATCAGTTGGAATATAAATTTTTTTCTTTTTTTACCTCTTAGGAATCATGATCTATCAAATGACAAAATGCAAAGAATACAATTTAGCAATATTAGTTAAAATCCTAAAGTATTTATTTTTCCTTGGACCCAGAAATATCATTTCTGAGAATTTCTCATACAGGTATACACCTACCCACATATGAATTATGTTACAGATCATTCATTGTAACATTGTAAGAAGAAAAGAATGGAAAATATCAGGTATCTAGTAGCAGTGGGGGACTAGTTAAACTATGGTGTATCTAAATAATAGAATATTATTTAGGATTTCAGGGTCCAGTCAAGATGGAGGCATAGGTAGAAATACTTCACTTCCTTTCACAACCAAAAGGAAGATAACAACCAATTTAAAAACAATAAACAACTGGAACTGCTAGAAAATCAAACTGCATGGAAGTCTGATAACCAAGGAGTTAAAGAACATTCATCCAGACTGGTGGGAAGGGCGGAGAGAGGCAGCTAGAACAGAGAAGATGTGTGGCAAGGGGCAGGCCATGCAGGAAAGGCAGGGCTGACTGACCCAGATTCCCATATTCATGCACAGATAAGCCAGGAGGAACAACTGGGGAGCAAGACAGACTTCGAAACCCAGGGTTCCAGTGTGGGCAACTAAAAAAGACTCTGGCTGTAAAAACCTGTGGGGGTTGCAGCAGCAGGAAACTCCCAGTCTCACAGGAGAATCCACTGGGAAGGCCCACAGGGTCCTAGAACATACACAAGCCCACCTACCTGGGAATCAGCACTTGAAAGGGTACAATCCACTTGTGGGAAGTGACAGAAAGGAAAGTGGGGCAAGAGCAAAGCAAGTGGCATTGTTCCCTTTCTAACCCCTCCCCGACAGAGAACGCCACAACACAGCAAAGAGGGTTGTCCCACACTGGCAAATACCTAAGGCTCTGCCCCTTACTACATTAATAGGTGTGCCAAGACAGAGAAATATGGCCCAAATGAAAGAATAGATCAAACCTCCAGTAAAACAACTAAGAGGTGAGGAGACGGACAACCCATTAGATGTAGAGTTTAAAACACTGGTAATCAGAATGCTCACAGAAATGATTAAGCTCAGTTGCAAAATAAAGGAAGTAATGAAGGTTATACAAAGTGAAATATAGGAAAACATACAGGGAACCAACGGCGAAGGGAAGGAAACTGGGACTCAAATCAATGATTTGGAACAAAAACAAGAAATAAACATCCAATCTGAACAGAATGAAGAAACAAGAATTCAAAAAAATAAGGAGACACTGAGGAAGCTCTGGGACAACTTTGAACATTCCAACATCTGAATCAGAGGGGTGCCAGAAGAAGAGGAAGGGCAAGAAATTTAAAACTTATTTGAAAAAATAATGAAGGAGAACTTCCCCAATCTGGTGAAGGAAATAGACATACAAGTCTAGGAAGCTCAGAGAGTTCCAAAGAAATTGGATCCAAAAAGAAACACACTAAGACACATCATAATTAAGTTTCCCAAGATTAAAGATAAAGGGAAAATCTTAAAAGCAGCAAGAGAAAAGGAGACAGTAACCTACAAAGGAGTGCCCATCAGACTGTCAGCTGATTTCTCAAAAAAAAACCTTGCAAGCAAGAAGGAGCTGGAGAGAAGTATTCCAAGTCATGAAAGGCAAGGACCTACATCCAAGATTACTCTATCCAGCAACGCTATCATTTATAATAGAAGGGCAGATAAAGTGCTTCCCAGATAAGGTCAAGTTAAAGGAGTTCATCATTACTCAACCCTTATTATATGAACTGTTAAAGGAACTTGTCTAAGAAAAAGATCAAAACTATGAACAGTAAAATGACAACAAACTCACAACTATCGACAACTGAACCTAAAAAACAAAAACTAAGCAAACAACTAGAACAGGAATAGAATCACCAAAATGGAGATCACATGGAGTGTTATCACTGGGGAAAGGGATGGGGGAGAATGGGGGGAATGGTACGGGGATTAAGATGCATAACTGGTAGGCACAAAATAGACAGGGGGAGGTTAAGAATAGTATAGGAAATGGAGAAGCCAAAGACCTTATATGTACGACCCATGGGCATGAACTAAGGGGCCGTGGGGAATGCGGGAGGGTGGGGGTTGCAGAGCAGAGGGGGATAAAGGGGAAAAACAATTAGGACAACTATGGTAGCATAATCAATAAAATATACTTTAAAAAATAATAATAGAATACTATTTAGCTGTAAAAAAGAAGTCTCTATTTCCTAATAGGGAAAGATCTCTAGATATAATGTCAAAATTTTTAAAGAGGTACAAGACAGTTTAAGATATGCTGTTTACAAAAGTGTAATGGTGTTTTGGTGGAGAGGAAGGGTGGGTGGTAAACAGGATGGAAGGAAGTCTTCTCAAAATACGTAATTTTGAAATGATTTTAGAATTGTGTGAATGTACTGTCCATTCAAAAAAAAAAAATTTATGTAAAGATTATTTACCCAGAGATATTTTTTTTATTTTATTGTTTTTTTATCCTTATCTGAGGACATTTTTTTCCTTGCTTTTTTCTTCTTTTAAGAGAGAGAAAGGGAGAGAAACATTGATGCAAGAGAGAAGTATTGACTGGTTGCCTCCCATACACCCCTACACTGGGGATTGCAGGCGCACACATCCAGACCAGGAATCGCAGGCGCCCGCACCTAGACCGGTCGAGTCTGCAACCTAGGTATGTGCCCTGACCAGAAACTGAACCTGCAACCCTCTGGTTAAAGGAGGACACTCCAACCAACTGAACCACACTGACCAGGGCTATCCAGATATTTTAAACCAAGAAAGTACAGTTTGTTCAGAGTAAAATGTGATCCAATGGGCTAAATAAAAACAATTTTGCTTGACCTAATTAAAATCTATATTTGAGATGGAAAGATGACTGACATTTCATTTAAAACATTAAAAATCTTAATCTTACCTATATTTCATAATTTCAACTATATCTTCAGCATCTTCTTTGGTTGCTTGCTCTCTCAATTCCAACCTTGCTCGTGCCTTTGAAAGAAAACAACTATTTTCAGATAACAAAATAGTATAGATATATCTAACATTATTTGAGCAGGTATAGTTATAGCTAGGCTTTTGTTTTATTCATTTTACACAAAAACTGGCTTTTGGAGAAGGGAGCTATAATAATGAAAGTCAGAACTTCAAAAGTGATTTGAAAACCCGAGTATGAGAATAATCACTCATTTAAAATATGGATTAGTACTCACTTTGGCAGGACATACACTAAAACATGGATTAAAACCAGTTTTTATCTACTAACATATCTTTCTGAGTGTTCATTTCAGAAGATTTGATTATGAAATATATTTGTTTTTTTCTTGCCTTTTACTTTCAGGAAGTCACACCTAATCAATCTGTTAGTACAACAAAGAGGAGTTAATCAGATTTTAGAAGCAAAAAGCCCAAACTCTGGCCCAGGTAACTAACTGCCAGAGTTCTCTTACAGTTCCATACAGAGCAGTGAATAGATATTATTGCTACTAGAAAAGGGGGCAGTATTATTATGTGTCTGTCATCTACCAAATCAAATACTCAAGGTATTTGACACATTCCATATTCTCAAATACTCAACTTTAAATCCTAACATCCATAGTTAACCTAACCACTCTTCACACTAAAGGAGATTCCTAAGTGTCGTTATGAAAAACAAACAACAAAAAACAGTTGCATGGTAAGCAACTGGTCCTGTGCCTAGAAACAAATGGCTCTTTCCTGTTAAAAGATATGACCAAACCTTTAAAAAAATCAATTTCTAATGCCTCCCAATAAAAAAACCAAATCAGTCATGCAGAAGATTGAGAGAAATCCTATTGTTCCTCTGTCCTCTTTATTATTTTATTGATTTTAGAGAGAGACATCAATTTGTTGTTCCACTCATTTATGCATGCACTGGTTGATTCTTGTATGTGCCCTGACCGGGGATTGAACCCACAACCTTGGTGTATAGTGATGACACTCCAACCAATTGAGCTACCCAGCCAAGGGCCTATGTAGCCTTTCTTAAGCTAAGAAAACATCAACTTAAACAAACCTCTGTTAATCGAATCAAAGATTCCAGCTGCCTAGTAGTGATTGGTGAGCTATTTAATCGCTGGCTCTGTTTCCGGAGCTCAAGGTAAAAGTCTTGAAGAATTTGAGCAGCTTCCACGGACAGCCTTGGATAGACATACTGACGAGCATAACCAATGTACTTTCTCAATAGCTGGTGGGGAATCGGATCTATTGTTTCTCCAGGAACCACCTGACACATGATAAAAAGGCCCAAGAATACAAGGATAAGTGGCAACTAAAATCTGTCAGCCAAAATTACTTATGTAGATAAATATAAAACTCAGAAAGACTCTCAAATGAGCCAAACACACTGTAGTTATAGTTCTTGGTCTAGTTAATATAGATTATTTCAAAGGAAATTTATATAAACCCCAATACTGTGTTATAATATAAAAGGTTTGGTATGAAAATTTATATGCTACTGCTCTACAATACGCAACACACTGAACTCTGATATTCAAACAGAAAAGAACTAAGAAGAAACATTTGTACCTTTAGTCTTTCCGATAATGGTTTATCAGAAACCATTTCAAGTACAGAAGTATTTGAATCTTGACTATTCAGACGAGCTACTGTGGCACTGCTAACAGTTCTCTGCTTTCCAGCTCTTATTGCAATTACATGTTCAGAGAGTAAGTGATCATGGTCCTCATTGGGGGTGTCTAACAGGATAAAGACCAAATCAAATCTGGATAGCAGGGCACTCCCCATTCTAAAGAGGCATGAAACAAAGAAAGAAGAAACAATGATTGACCTAAAAACAAACTGAAACCCTAGAAAACTCATTTACTACTCAAGTTGCATGTAGAACTTAAAAAAGGTTTTAGACTACAGAAACAAGCAATAGCTTTTGGATACACACCTGCCAACTCCAGAGACATGAGGCCATATGCCCTTCAACATGTGCACAGCCTTATACGAGGGGACACCCCAAAAAACGGAATTGTCTTCTGGAGGGCAGGCCCCTTGTAGTGCAAGCTCCCCCCCAACTAGGTGAGTGTTTTAGGAACCCATTTGTATCAGTGTACCAGCTGGTGTTGTGAGAGGCTGAGTGTGGCTTCAGTGAATTTTTTTTGAAGACTCAACATGTTTGCCTATTCTATGATGGGTGATTTACAAGTGCACCTGCCCATACACTGCTGAGTGTTCAGTTTTTGACCAAAAAGGGTATGACCCCTGTGCCCCACCCTCCCTATTCATCCAATCTCACCCCAAGCAACTTTTTTCCGCCTGCATGAAAAATGTCCTCAAAGGGAAACATCTTGCTGATGTGGAAGAGATAAAACAAAAAACAGCAGAAGCACTAAAAGGCATCAAAATTGGCAAGTTAAAAAAATGTCTTGATAGGCGTATTGCATCAAATGGAAAGTACTTTGAAGCTGACTGAAGTTTAAACATATAAGACTAAATACACAATTTTTTATAAATAAATTCCAGGGTTTTTTGGGTCCCCCCTCATATGTACCGTCCTTGGTAGGTTGAGGACATGGCCCTTTCTTACCAGCCAAACCACTGATTTCTTCTCTGTGTTCTATATCACTCCCTATGATGTAGGATCTTTGAATTTTTATGCTATAATGCTACATGATACATCAGAAGTATCTAGTTGAGTTCTTAATCTTTCATATGTTGCCTCACTAACACATAGAGTCTCCCAAAGCATGTAGGCCCATTTAGAAGCAAAAAACCCATTTTTTTCCTTAAAGAAGCATCTAATTAGTCACTGTAATAAAAATGCAGTATTCTATTTAATCGTCTCTGAACCCACTAATCAGATAACTCCTCTATCTGAGACAAGAAAACTGAGATCTAGAGTGATTAACAAATTGGACCAACATCCCAAAGCAGGTTTGTGGTACCACTGAAGTCCAGAATCTATGTCCCCTGGATCTTTGTTATGTAGAATCCTTCTGATCTTTCCAATATAGCCCTTTGTCATTTTACTAAGAAAAACTAATAAACTGACTTTTCTGGTGGTGGTGCTGATGCAAAAATACCCAGAATCTCAAAGTACAATTGTGTATTTTACCACGTACCATTTCTATATTAGAAGTAACAATTACATTAATAAACATTAGAAAATTAGCTTTTTCCCCCCATAGGAACTGAAGGTTCCAGTTTTTCATCTGAGGCATTCTTTTGTCTTTTTCTCACTTTACATCACTTATGTCTGTTTTGCCTCCCGCATACATTTTGTCCAACCTGTACAGGACAGATTAGAAGAGAAAGCATACACACATACAGATACAAACACTGGTTTTGGAAAAAAGTGTGATCATACCACATATATGAGTAGAGCACAGATGTGTTCTCCTACCAGCACCGACAAAGCTCCTTCCCACTGTACAATCTTACTACAGTTTAACCGTTCCCTACAGATGAGCATTTTCAGCTGTTTGCAGTCTTTGTCAGTGATAAACGATGCTGTAACACCCTGTAAACATACCTTGGTGCACCTGTGTGACTGTTTTTGTGAGTGCAATTCCTAAAAGAACTGGCAGGAACAAACAAAATGTATACATTTATAATAGTGATAAACATGCCAAGTTGTCCTTCAAAATGCTACATTCTCCATCCCTTTGCCAATAATGATTATTAATATTTAAAATGTTTGCCGCTAGATGATATCAATAGTACTTCATTGCTTTAATTTGTACTGTTCAAACACATTTTTATACATTTACTGGAAACTTGTAATGTCTACGAACTGCCCATTATACCCTCAGTTATCTTGTTCCTATTGCCTCACAGGGATTCAATATACTAAAGGTATAAATGTTTGAAGAGACTTACTTTAAATTCTCAGAAACCGTTTTGGCTTTATTGTAATGTCCTCCAACTGGATTTGCAGCCGCGATGATGGACGTTCTTGCAGGGAGGCTACAAACCATGCCAGCCTTGGCAAGACTGATGCTTTGCTGTTCCATGGCCTCTAACAAGGCTTGATGTTGACTCCCCATTTTATCAAATTCATCTATTCCACAAATACCTACAATCACAGTAAAATAATACAGAAAAAACTGTCCTTTGTTCAAGTTCTAAATCTTATGGAATGGAAATTAGTCCACAATAAAAGATACCTCCATTGTTTTCAGCAGTTCAAATTATAACATGTCATGTAATACAGAATTTCTGATTATTTTATTGCAAATAAAACATTTAAAATTTTAAAATAAATTTTATTTTATTTTTTATTTTAGAGAGAGGTGAAGGAGGGAGAGAAACATCAATGTGAAAGAGAAACATCAACTGGTTGCCTTTGGTATGCGCCCCACATGGGGACTGAACCCAGGCATGTGCCCGGATTGGGAATGGAGCAGGAAACCTTTCAGTCTGCAGAGCAATGCCCAACCAACTGAACCACACCAACCGGGGCTTATTTAACTAACATTAACGTGGTATTTACTCATTCAACATTTTCCATAGGGACAGCACTATATTGTGAGGGTTACAAAAATAAAGAACATATGAAAGTGACCCTTAAAAAAACTTAAAGGCTTAAATCCAAATAGGTGAGATAAGATACTGTATTTTGCTGTGTATAGTGTGTACCGTTTTTGCTCAAATTTTTGAAGGAAAAATAAGGATGTGCATTATACATGGGTGGTACTAATTCCATATCTATATAAATGTTTTTAATTCTTTTATTTATGCTTATGCATTAAAAGTGTAACTCCAGAAAGCAATACAATATCTGTATGCAAAATAATGCCCTGGAATACGTTCATCGGTTTTGTTGAACTTACAACAAACTTGCAACAAAAGCAGTTTCAGCCAGTGATTCAATGAAATGAAACAAAGAGCAACATATTGTTATCCACAGAGTGAGATAGACAATTCCAATTGTTACCCACTTGATAAGAGGGTGATGCCGACTTTATTTATTACCTTTGGGTGAGCAGTGTGACATTTCTTTTCGTACACTATAGGCGGGAGAAATTACTGGAAAATCTTTTGGAAAATGTCAAAACGATTTTCGTACACTGCAAGTTTTAAACTAAAAGTTATTAAATATGCTAAAAAGCATGGCAACAGGGCTGCTGAGAGACACTTTGGACCTCCTCCCACAGAGAGCGTCATCAGACTGTGGAGGCAACAAGAAGAAAAGCTTCTCCAGATGCCAAGACAGAAGAAGGCAATGCGAGGGAAACCTCCAAAGTGGCCGGAGGTGGAGCAGGAGGTAAGGACCTGGATTCTGAAGCAGCATCAAACCGGGATCTCTGTTTCGGCCAAGATGATACAAGAGGAAGGTAAAAGGATTGCACGAGAAAAAAACATTGATGATTTCTCAGGGACACCTAAATGGTGCTTTAACTTTATGAAGAGAGAAGGTTTGAGCATGAGGGCACGAATGCAACTTGCCCCAAAACTTCCAGCAGCCTATGAGAAGCAAGTTTTGGAATTTCATTCTTATGTTATCAGTCTTCGAAAGACTTACAACTTTGAGCTGTCCCAAATCGCCAATATGGACGAGGTCCCACTCACATTTGATGTGCCAGCCAACAGAACTATGGACATCAAAGGAACAAAGACCGTGGCTATTAAAACCAGTGGTCATGAGAAAACACATTTCACTGTTGTTCTAGCCTGTTGTGCAGACGGGACAAAGCTACCACCTATGGTCATCTTTAAAAGAAAAACATTTCCGAAAGAAAGGATTCCAAGTGGAGTTATTGTCCATGTGCATGAAAAAGGGTGGATGAATGAAGAAGGCATGAAAATCTGGTTTAATGAAGTCTGGTCACGAAGGCCTGGAGGATTACTTAAAAAACCAGCTTTGCTTGTTTTTGATCACTTCAAAGCCCATGTTACACAAAGTGCAAAAGCAATCGCAGCGGACTTGAAAACCCAACTTGCTGTGATACCTGGTAGGCTAACCAGCCAACTGCAACCTCTTCATGTGTCAGTAAACAAGCTCTTTAAGGCCCTAATGAAGAAAGAGTGGATGTCTTGGATGCAGTCAGCTGGTAATGATTTACTACCTACAGGCAGGATCAAAGAAGCATCCATCGCCCAGGTTTGTGACTGGATCCTAAGATCGTGGAACAGTGTCCAGAAGGAAGTGGTTGTGAAGTCGTTTAAAAAATGCGGCATCAGCAATGCAATGGATGGAAGTGAGGATGATGAACTTTACCGGGATGAGGAAAGTGACTCTTCAGAAGACACCAGTAATGTAGAAATCGAAGAAGATGACACTTCTGATATTGACAGTGACGGAGAGTTCTTGGCCTTCTATGAGGTGTAAATATCATAAATTTGTTACCAGTACATAAAATTTCTCATACCTTGTATCTGTTCTTGTTTTGTAATTATTTGTTACAAAAAACTTCTTGTACCACAGTATGTAAAAAATAAATACTAAAATTCCTTCATAATACAAAAAAACAAGTATCTAAATATAAATAAATAAATAATCTAGTTTAAAAATTGAAAGTTTGGGCCAAAAATGTGGGTGCTCATTATACATGGGAGTGCATTATACACAACAAAATATAGTGTATACATACTTAAGACAGTATAGTTCAACAACTATAAAAGATACGCATAATTATACAAGATGAGTTTTCTGGGGATGGTAGAAGGTTAAAAGAGGAAGGGAAATCTGGAAAGGTTTTAAGACAAAGGTGACTTTTGAACTGGGCTTTTTGGGACTCTTAATTTGGGTTTCTTAGGGCAGTGTAATTTGAAAAGAAAACCGTGGGCTCTGAAGTCAGAGGGTTAGAGTGTAGTTCTCAGCAAGACCGGGCAGTGACTGTACGATTGCAGGAAATCACTCAATCTCTTTAAACACAGTGTGAAAACCTACCACTGACTGAAGGCATTTTATGTGCTGGGTATATTACATCTGATCCATGTACTGCTGGGGACTCTCAAACATTATTACTTTGTAGTATTGTTCTCCCTTTTTCCCCATATATGAGCAACCTGTTAGGTGGTCATCTCCAGAGGGTGTTGCTGTGGTTAAACCTCTTTTCACTACTCTATGAGCAAGTAAGCATGCCAGCTCAGAGGTCAGTCCATCTCTCTCTGGAATCCTCAAGATCACGATTACGGATCCTTGGGTGTGGGGACAGTGTGTAAACAAAGTCAAGTTGCTGCTTTCACTGCCACTTTTCAAAGTTTTTACAGCAGGAGTGGGTAAACTTTTTCTCTACAGGGGCAGATGTAAATAGTTCAGATTTTGCGAGCCTGTCACATATTCTTGGTTTTTTGGTTGCTCTTTATAATACTTGAAAAATATAAAAACAATTTTTTGCTTATGGACTATACTGAAAGAGGCTGGAGGCTGAAGTGACCTCTGGACTAAAGTCACTGATCCTGGTTTTAAAGCATTAAGTTTAAACCTTGAAAATTTTAAACTCTTTTCTTTGGCTACAATTGATAAATCTTGTTCCTTTTTTAAAAAACTATTTTTTGGTAATTTCATCAGATACCAAAGAAGGGAAATATAAAACAGCCCCATTTCTCCTTTTTTCCCTGTACGTGTTCACTAAAGGTGTTAGCACGACTCTGTATTTGTTTTTAGGACCCGAGCTCTGCTAACATTCCTTTGTATTTTAACTGCAATTCTGAACAACATAGTGTTTGGCTTATCTATCTATATTTGGAAGAAAAGGCAGTAGGCTCTTACCATTCCATGTCTTAAATCCCACTGGCTATCTGTATAAGTAAATCCCACATCACCTACAACTTCTAATTAATGAAAAGTTTGACAGTTTCACAATGAGTATCCTCTTCTTCTTTATTATTTTCTTCACCAGGTAACTTAATAAAAATACTGTCACTTCTAATGAGCAAATTTTTATCAAATACCTTCTATATATCTGTACTATGTTCTAGTCATGTGGGACATAGCACTAAAAACACAAAATTCTCGGCCCTTGTGAGGCTTACATTCTACTTAGTGTGGAGAGGCAGACTATTAAAAAGTAAACCATATAGTATATTAGAAGGTACTAAGTGCTATAGAAAGAACGGGTAGAGTAAGGTAAGGACAATAACATCTGCTGTTGGGGGTGGGGGTTATAATTTAAAATGTCATGTATAGGGAAGGCCTTGTTGAGGTGGCAACATTTGAGCAAAAATTTGAGAGAGGAAAGGGAACAAGTCTTGCAGATATATCTGGTGTGAGAACACTCCAGGCAAAGAGGAGCAAAAACAAAGGTCCTGATGCACTGCGATGTGCTTGGTGTGCTGATGGTGGTCATGATGAGAGCAAGGAGGCCACTGTGGCTGGAGAAGGGGAAATAAGAGGGAACTGGAAGGTAATGAGGCAGAAGGGGTGATGAAAGGCCAGAATGTGAATGGCCCTGGGCCACTACCAATACTTGGACTTTCACTGAGACGGGGACACTGGATGGTTCTGAACATAAGAAAAAAATGATGTAAGTTTTAATGGGATTGCCCTGCCTTGTTAATAAGAAGGGCAAGGGTAGTCACAGGCATGCCAAGAGATCAGAGTAATAATCCATGAGAGTGATCAGGGTAGCAGCAGTAGAGAAGAGGTTAGATATTGGATATATAGTTCACCCTTGAACAGGGACCCCCTGCTCAAGTGCTCGACCCTCGTATCAATCAGAAATCCACATAAAACTTTTGACTCCCCCCAAATTTAACTGCTAATAGCATACTGTTGACCAGAAGCCTAATCAATAACATAAATAGTTGGTTAACATCTTTTGTGTGTAATAATGTATTATATACTGTATTCTTACAATAAAGTTAGAGAAAAAATTTATAGTACTGTGTGTATTTATTGAAAAAAGCTACATATGGCTGGGTCGAGGGAGGCAAAGAGGGAAAACTGGGACAACTGTAATAGCATAAACAATAAAATATTAAAAGAAGCAAAGAAAAAAATCCACATATAAGTGGACTCACACAGTTCAAACTATGTTATTCAAGGGTCAACTGAATTTGGAAGGTAGAGCCATCAAGATCTGCCAACCGAATGGATGTGGGGTATGAGAAAAAGTCGAGGATGACTCTGCATTTATGACTTGAGCAAACAATGGAACTGGGAAAGATTATAGAAAGAACAGATTTGAAGGGAAAGATCAGGATTTTGGTTATGGACATGTTAAGACTGAAAGAGTTGTAGAGATACTGCACAGACAATAAGAAACATGTGCCTGGTGTTCAGAGGAGAAGAAATATAAATTTGGAAATTTTCAGCATATAGGTAAGTAAAGCTATGAGACTATAGTAAGATCATCGTGAAGGTAAATATAAACCAAGAAGAAAAACGGCACAAAAACTAAGCACTCTGAGGTGCCAACCAGTCAAGAGGCTGGAGAGATGAACAAGTAAAGACCAAGAAAGAAAGGCGGATGAAGTAAGAAAACCAGAAGAGGGTAGTGTCCTGGAAACAAAGTCAGGGAGAGGGTGGTGACCAGATGTGTCAAACATGGCCATGGGTACTGGACTTAGAAATGTGGAGGTCACTGGCAAACTGGAAGGGATGAATGACTTTAATTGTAGACTGGAATCTGGGCACGGCCTAATAAATGCAAAGGAACGTGTTTTTCCAACAGGGTTAAAGTATCACAAAAATTTAGGTAACAAAGCTCAGTTGAAGATTTGTACATGCTGAGCCCTCTAACTGGATTTCTTATAAATTATCAGTCAAATACTGAAAAAAAAAAAAAAAAACCCTAATGAGATGGGTTAAAATACAGCAGAACTTCTAAGGTAACAGCTCTAACTCTTATTGCAAGGCCTCTGAGAGCAAAGGATAACATTCACCTTCTTTTTAGTTCCAAGACATCTAGAACTATTCTGAGTTAATAATGCATTCAACAATGATTTACTGTGCACCTATGTACTAGGCAATAGGAATGTGGTAGTCAACAAGATACCCAATCCCACCCCACCCTATAAAGCTTTAAAACAGGTCTTAAAACAAACCACAAATGTGATGGGTGTTATGAAATGGGAAGTGTTGGGAGCTATACCTCTTTAACCTGACTTTTAATTTTCACATATAATTGTATTTGCTGCAAGATTCTGAACATGAATGATTAAGTACCAGTTCTAATGCTGTAGTATCAATACAAATAAAAATGATAGTACTGTACTAGTTAACTTTTCTGGCACTCATTCTCAACTCACTGGTTGGGACATTGCTGTCCAAATGCCTCTTGAATAGAATATAAAGAAATTGACTGAAAAGGAAAAGACATTTTTTAGAAAGCCCAGAATTATCATCATCTTTGGTTTCTTACCTTGATCACCAAGTACCAGGGCACCAGCTTCCAAAGCAAAATCTCCTGAGGAACTATCCTTTGAGAGAGTTACAGTCAAACCAGAGGTGGTTGTGGTATTGCCACAAACATACACACCACGTGGAGCGACGCTGCATACTGCCTGAGGAAACAAAACATTTAAGAGAATCACCCAAAGTAAAGGGAAATAATAGCTCATAGTAATTGCTCACAAATGTTAGCTATATGCCAGGCAGTCTTCTAAGAGCTTTAGCCTACAGTTTTCTCCATCCTGGTAAGGGGAAGGTATTACTACATCCCCATGTACTGATGCAGGAACCCATGCCTGCAGAGAGTGAGTAGCTCACACAGCTACGAAGGTGTGAAGTCAGGATTCAATCAAACCCAGGCAGCCTGACTCTGATGTCTGTGGTCATGAGAATACTCTACACAACTCCATTTTATGCTTCATGTTCAAGTTCAAATAGCAAAAATGTAAGTACCAATTTTAATTTCAAAGGCTCTAATGTTTCTTTAAACATCAAGTAATAAAATGGTTCAGTGATGCTTGCCTTCTGA